>VZTO01026417.1:66561-96029 GCA_013400615.1 Syrrhaptes paradoxus | reverse complement strand
TGTCAGAGAAGAATCCTTCCTCACACAATATTTTTAGATGGATGGGACCTGGTGTTAAGAATAAGGCAATAGAGGGACAATTACTTCAGTATGTTAAAAAAAAGGGACTTTCTGGAGTAATTTGTGTAGAATAAAGCACTTTTTCATTAAGAAATGCATTTCATATTAAATTTTTAGTTTTAAGCTTTTTTAATGCATTTGTGGAGATGGAAACTATTTACGGATTTATTAAATGTATAGGATTAGTTTAATAGAGTTCTTTACCATATGCAATAACAGTATAAAAATAGCAGTATTTTCCATCTCTTTAATGACAAGGGGGACCAATTCAACTTTTTTTTTACAATAATATTGTTTATTTTACACAGAAACATGTTTTAAGATGTGAGGAGCCGTTCGCCTAGAAGAAATGACTCTTGAATGTGGATTTGCTCCATCCTGTTTCTAGCATCTGAACGCATGCTTGTCCAGCCTCCTCCACAAAATGCTGACTCAAAGGTGAAAGAAGTGAAGGGCCAGATATTACAGGGATGCTCACATGGATCAGTGGGATGTCAGTGATACCCTCTATTCACAGCCATAGCCAAAGCTAAGTTATAGCTTCTAGAAAAATTTTCCTCTAGTGGTTCAAACCAGCCAGAAACATATTCTTTACCTCTTGAATTATAGCCCTAGTTTTTATCAAATTTAATTTGATCACATCACTAATCAAGTTTCTAGGAAGCCTCTGGAATTTGATATATGAGGATCTACCAAACTTACCCCTATTTAGTTACAAAAAGGAGATACCTTTCTTCACATTAACACATTAATATGGTATCAGAGTAGAAAAGAGCTTTGTCCAGGAACCCGTCATACTTCATCTAGAAGCTCTGGTGAGCTTCATGTTCCGTAACTCCACAGCAAGGCAGATCTGACTCCACACAGTACTTAACATCTCATCCTACACTTGCTTTTGACAATGTTATCACTTGCTTAATTTATTGTTTAAGGTTTCACCGACTCAGGGCACTATTCAGTAATTGTTGGAACTGCCTGGTATCTCACTCTGAGGGTGTCTCTGTACTGCAGTATGGAGTCCAGTGCACTGTGGGCACAGCCAAGCCACATTTATTCTAGCAGAATTTCAGTGCCTGTAGTATTCTGTTGTGGATACATGGTGTGACATCAGTGCAGACCAGGTTTCTTTCTAATTTGCCTTATAGAAGTATAGTGTGTACAGAGGTCCAACTATGACTACTGTCTACTGCTGCTGGTCTACTACAAGTCCCTTAGCAGGATATTTTAAGGCTGGCTCAGATGTGTCTGCACAGCAGCGATTGCAGTCATGTATTGCTAAGGATTAAAATTCCAAAAAGAAAAATGAGGGTCCATCATGCGGATCATTGATCCTGATGGTGACAGAAAAGGCAGGCAGTTTCCCTGCCCTGAGTGCTGATAACGATTCCAACCTTAGGAATACCAGTAAGTGTATGAGCAATTTCCAACTTTGAAGTTATCTGGAGTTAAGATTGACAGCTAATTTTGGCAGTTATCAGTGACTACTTCGATGACATTCCTTTCACTGATGCGTGTTTCCTTTAGTTTTTATTTGCTACATTCCATATATTATTCATTAATAGATATTTCACATATTCTCTCCCAATAAATAAATAAATAAGATAAACATACAGCTGGCAACAGGCTATAAAGCAATATCAAAATGATATATTGTGCCTGAGTCCAACCTAGGGACTACTGTGAAATATATTGCAAAGGCTGAACCCTCTGATGGATAGTATCACTAAACCATTTGAACTGAAGCCTATGCCTTAAGGAAGACTGGAGGTATTGTAGAATCAGCATAAAAGTTCACTTTATATACCTTTCACCTTGAAAAATAAACTTTATTTTAGGCCAGTTTCACACACTGTAAAGGCTGGTTTGGAGGAGGTAATACTCTTGGCCTTTGCCGTGTGCCACCTCTTCTCTCACTGCTGTCAGCACAGGACATGTTTACACTGAAATCCAAAGGTGTGATTGCCATCCTGCAGTTATGCCCAGGGTAGCTGTAAACTAGTCAGGTCTGATACCAGTGCAGCTGTTGGCAGTATGGGGCTCAACGTGTAGCGTGAAAAACCACCAGCAACAGTGAGCAAACATTTAGGGCAGGTGTAGACGGAAATGTTGAGACATACTCAACTCCTCTGGTTGTAAGGAACAAGCTTTGGACAGAAAGCTGGATAGCTGTATTTACACAGGTTTGATCCTGCACTAATTACACGATGTCTCTCAGAAGAATTGAGGATTTATAGGCACAATACAGTGTTAATGCTACCTTATCCAGCTTAGAGCTGGCTGGTGTCCGGCTGATCAGAAGAATGAGAGAGGGAGTTCAGGTGAGCAGGCAGATGTGCAGACCTGTCCTGAGATATCTGGCTGGACACACTGTTTGGAACATCCTGCAGTTACACAGTAGCTCGTATTCAAAGTAGTTCACTGAAGAGCTGACTTGGGGACATGTAAGCTGGCCGCAGTCACACGTCTCACTGTAGCGTGGACCGTTATTTTGCACATAAATGCTGAGGAGCTGAGTTTTGACTGAAAAGAAACATACTTTTTTTGGAGTTCCAGAAGTCTGGTAACAGTGGAGAGAAAAATCTATTTCAATTAGGTATGTCAATTAAATGCAAGAAATATGGTTATTGGAAGAAAACCTCCAGATACTAACATGCCAAGATCAATGTGCTGAGTGATATCTAGAGTGATTTACTGAGCAGTTATGCTGCATTACCAGTCAGGGGCTGTGGCAAGGATTTCTGACTTACTGTGGTAGATGTTTGTTAAATAACTGAACCACTGCTGCTGAAGCGGGTAGGAATTCAAGAAGTGTGTGAAAGAAATTGTATTTGGTCTGTGCTGACACAAACTTCAGAGTGGAGCATGTACAACTTCCCCTTTAATATACATAAGAGATACTCTTTCTTGTTGCATTTCATTTTCTCCTGGTTCTTGTATCTTTAAGTTTCTGCCTGTAGGACAATGTTAAAGATCACCTTGAAAAAATGAAAATCTACCGGAAAATAGAAAGGACACAGAAACTAGAAAAAGTAAGTGTAATTCTGGTGCAGAAAGAAACCTGAAAAATTGAAAAGAAATAAAGGAAGAAGGAGAAAGAAAAAGAAGGAGAAAAAAGAAAGAAAAGGAAGCAGGAAAAGGAGAGGAGAGGAGAGGAGAGGAGAGGAGAGGAGAGGAGAGGAGAGGAGAGGAGAGGAGAAAGAAAAAGAAAGGAAGAAAGAAGGGAAGGTAGGTAGGTAGGTAGGTATATTGAAAAGAAAGATTGAGATCAGAGACTAGAAGCTCGGAATAAGAGAAAGGAAATGAGTACCTGGCATGCTGGGAGACACTGGACAGCTCCAGGGATGCTTTGTTTGGAGACCTAGAATGACATGAAAGCAGAAATAGACTCTGCAGTCCCCAGGACCTCCTTCCTCTTTCCATTAGAGCTATGTACGTAGAAGAATTGTAGATTGGGTTTTTATGACTCAGTGGGTATGACCTCATTCCTTCTACACCACAGAGGCTTCTTGTGGGGAAGGAGAGGAATTGAATAAGCGAGGTGACATACACAAGTTTATTTGTAAAGAATTCATCTATTTTTTTATTCACATACATGCATGCACACATTNAAGAAGTGTGTGAAAGAAATTGTATTTGGTCTGTGCTGACACAAACTTCAGAGTGGAGCATGTACAACTTCCCCTTTAATATACATAAGAGATACTCTTTCTTGTTGCATTTCATTTTCTCCTGGTTCTTGTATCTTTAAGTTTCTGCCTGTAGGACAATGTTAAAGATCACCTTGAAAAAATGAAAATCTACTGGAAAATAGAAAGGACACAGAAACTAGAAAAAGTAAGTGTAATTCTGGTGCAGAAAGAAACCTGAAAAATTGAAAANAAAAAATAGCATTAATAATTTGGAAAAAATATTAAAATACTTCTCTCATTGCTAATGAGCTTGTGTTGTTCTAGTTATAAGTATCCATTAAAATGTGTGTAATGTCGTGTTAAGCAATAATTGAATATCTGTGAATTATTATTATTGTTTTCATTCTGCTTCATTCTGTTTAGGTAGTACTGGCAATGTAATAAGCTCTCCTCAGCCTACATACAAATGCAAGCATTTCCTAGACTTGAAAATGTGCTAATCAGTATGATCAAAATGTTCATGGCAAATGTTGATCTATGAACCTGATCTTCATTGAAAATACAAAAATTTGGCTGTATGCAGATGAGCATCACATGCAAACAGTGCTTCCAGATTTTTTATTCTTTTTTTGGAAGGTGGTGTTGATAAAAAATGACTATCAGATGCAGATCTGTGAGCAAATGGAACTAAACTCAGAAAAATGATCTTAATCTTATGTCCTCAAGTCATGCCCTCTGTCCAGCCTTTCTTTAAAAACCTGCCAAAACCAGATTTTAAATCCCACTGAAGTCAGGATAGTTTATGTAAATAGTTAGGGGCTTTCCTGAACTGATACAAAGACTGACAGCAATATACATGTTTTCAAATATATTTGAAAGTTCTTCTCCATTAGTCTGGAACAATATACCAAAGAAAACTTATGTGACACAGACAATAGATAAACTTTCACTATTTTTCAAGACGGATATACAGTATTTGAGATTAACGATATACATTACCTCAATGAAATGATCCATAGTTCTGCTATATGGATACTCAAAGCCCTGCACTCTCAGATGTAAATGTGTGATATTAATCAGTCCAGCAAATCAATGCCTACCTGTTAAGCATTAGTAATACACAACACACTTAATGAAAATATGTTTAGAAGTAACTGACCTAAACGAATCCCGAGTAAGAAACTGGCCATTACTATGAACTGTGTTCTATTCTGAGAAATCAATCTTTTTTCAGCACTGTCCTCCAAAGCTCGTCAGATATTTAAAGAATAAAATGAGCCATCTGGCTTTTACCATTCTAAGCAATTTATGCGCTTTCAAAAGTCATTAGTGCAATTATTAGAGAGATTAAGACTAGAAACACACTGAAATGACTGTTACATTCCTTTAAATGTAACCTTTCTCTCATTAAAATGGCTATTGGTAAAACCATTTTCCTCCCTCCCTGGAATTTACAGAGTAAAGCTAGTAAAAGAAACTAAGTACCATTCATTATTGCCAGCATCTGTAATTGTTTGTATTATACTTATGAAAAAAATATATAAAATGCCACATTTGAACTCCAGACTATTAAAAGTGTCAGCTCTATTATATCATTTCTGAAGACCAATTTGCCTTTTTTTTTCACAAGGTTGTAATGAGCCAGGTTCATTTTGCTTCCTACCATTTATCTTTTCAGTGGTAATGGAAAATTTTCCCCTCAGGCACAGCAAGCTATTCTTATCTTAGACAATTAGGCAGAAATGAAAGGATCATAAAGGTGAGATTTCTTCACAAACAATATGATGTACTTTATACCATTTAACACTGAAGAATATCTGACAAATTCTGAATGGTTTATGAAGGCAGTATGGCTAATAGCCAACTCTGAGGAATGCTTCATCTTAACACATAAGAAAGAAAGTAAGGCAGCCAGGGTGACTTAAAGATATACTTATCAGCTTTATATAATTAACCGCTTTGCTGTTAACAATAATTTGATTTTATCAGAACTTGCAGAACTTACGTTGACACTGAAAGTAAAGACAAACAAACCTGTGCAAAGCAATTAATTAATCATAAGGTAAAGAGGAAAAACACACATTTGCACAGCTTTCTTTACCAGCAAAACTTACTTGGAAGGTTTTCCAGACATCAAGGCTTTGGGTTTTTTTCTTTATACTTTCTTTAAATGTGTTTTATGGTTAAAAATTATATGATAAAGCAATTAATATTTGTAAGACCCATTAGAAAGAACAGATGGGTAAATTAATATGAAAAACACTTGCAGTATTCTTTGCATTGTGCTGAATGCAAAGATGTGATGTACAGTACCTATATGATGTTTCCTTTGATAGATCCTTTTGGTGCCTCCATGTCCCTGTTTAGGTGCTGGTGGGATGACAGAAAACTCTTTCAAGTCTCCTTTCTAGAAATTATCTCCTAGCATGTACTAGCTGCAGACTGGTTCTGTCTCTGACATTTTTATCAGGAAATGATGGATGAGAGAGAAAAACTATTGGTAAGATTTAGTTATGGATTTCTAGTACTGGTGTTCTGGGGGCTGATACTCCATCTTCTCTGCCCCACCTTTTAAAGGATCACTGAGATATCTAGAGGCCAGAGACCTATCATAAGGCCAGCCCTTGATTAGTTCAGGATAAAACCTTCCTCTGTAGTCTCTTTTGACCTATGTAAAGTGAATTTTCCATGTGGTGTGACATTGCCACATGGTATGACGTTAGCAGGGGGTACTAGTGTAGCTAAGGGTAGCTAATTCCCAGTGAGTTTAGGTATACATACCTATAATTAGCCTACCTTCTCAAATGTAAAGAATGAGTATAATTATAAGATTCTGTGAGAAAGTCTATAAAGAAGCAATGGCAAGAATTCACTGTGCAATAGCTGCTTAGTAATCTCTGAGAGCAGTGCTATCCCTCAGGAGGCACAAAGATTTGTAACACTCTATGTGAGAAGGGGGAGGTAACTCCTATTTACTATGTGTACCACTGGATTAACATGGTATGCATACAATAAATACTAATTTAAATTATTTACCCTTTTTTTTCCCCTTTCTTTTTGGACAGTAGCATTTTTAATTCACCTTATGCCCTATAAATCCAACAAAGCTATTACTTTCTCTGAAAGAGAGAATAATTGCTGTTGATTATCTCACTTCAGTGCAGAAAGAGCAGCAGGTAAAACTGCAAAAAATGTTGCATAGTACAATCTAATAGTACGTACACATCACAATAATACAGTAATACAACACAATAGTATTCTGCATGCTACATATGCAAATAATACAGTGCAGCAGGTGTCTAAATGCATGTTGATACTGTCACACCAAGGAGAAGACTCTACCAACTAAAAAATAGGAAGAGGCAAAGCTTCCATAGGAACAGAACTGTGCCCCAGTCCATTTAGCATTGCAGGTCTCTGAAGAAGAAGTATTGGCGTTGCACTTAGAGCAAACAGCTGCAATTAAATTCATTACTTAGGCAAAATTACTTCTTCTTTCACAAAGAAAATATCTGATTCTAAAATGTTCTAGCTGAAGTCATAGAGTTGGAAAAGATCATGTTCCCTGATGCTTACTAATAGTCCTTACTTCAGGTTTGCTGGGAAACTGCTTGGGAGAGTGGTCTGTAACTCAGTTCCTTCAAACCAGACTTAAATAGTTCAAACTGATATTTCATATTCGGGCTCATTTTCACCAAAAGTGAGCAGAAAGAGCCCACTTAAGCAGTGAACTCGGAGAATCTGAGGGGGCAGCACTGCCCAGCAAAGGGGGAAGGAAAGGTTAGAGGGAAGGGACCAGCTTGGGTAAGCTGATGATCTTTCAGCTAAATCAGCTGCAGCCAAACACATGTGTTTTCTCCCTAAATGCTCCACCCTGTTTTCCTGCTGGGTCCCTGTGCATTTTCAGTCATACTAGTGAGATTGTGACCTGGTCTCCAAGGTGAGCAGGTATGATGAGGTCATCTCGGTGACTGTGACCTTTCAAGACTGGCTTGTGCACTACAATCTGAGTAGTGGCGTGTATATGCACTTGTCATAGTTTTAGAAGGTCACCAGACAGTCTTTTGTTAAACACTTGGTGAGCTAAGGCAGGACAGGGAGGGGTTTCATTCACCACTTAGGGTCATGGTCAAGAAACCGACACAACTTGGGGAAAAAAAAAATTTGAATTTATTAGCTATTTACAATCAAAAACAAAAAGCAAGATAATGACAGAGAGAACTACATCTTGAAAAAGCATTTCTCCCCCACCCCTCCCATCTTCCCAGGCCCAAAGGCTTTGTTCTGTACCTTTTCCCCCTGCCGGTGGGTGGCACAGGTGGCAGGGAACGGGGGTTGCAGTCAGTCCCTTGCTCCTTCCTCCTCAGGGGAGGGCTTCTCACAGTCCTTCCCTGCTCCAGTGTGGGGTCCCTTCTCACAGGAGGGTCCTTCACAAACTGCTCCAACGTGAGTCCTTTCCACATGGGGCCACAGTCCCCCGACGACTGCATGGCTCTGGCATGGGTTTCTCCAAAATTCCAACGTGGAGTCCTCCTCCACTACATTTTCTCATGGACAGAACGCAGGGAGAAACCATGCGTCACCGTGAATCTTCACCATACTGCAGGGGAAATTTCAGGGCACCTCCTTCCTCTTGCTTCTTTTCACCGACCACCGTGTCTGCATAGTTGTCTCTGTCAGATCCTGCTTCTCCACTGCAGGTCTTCATTGGATCCTGAGGAAACTGACTCTCGGGAGAGCCATGGCAGAGGCTTGGGCTACAGCAGGTTGGCTTGCAGGAGAAGCCGGGCAGGCGGCTGGATGGCCAAGTGGATCCATCCAAGCCAGGCCCTGCCCAGGACTGCACCTTCCCCATCTTCTGTGCCCCCTCTTGAATACGTTATTCCCAGAGGCGCTGATTGGCTCAGCCTGAAGCTGGGGAAACTTCCAGCAGTTTCTCACAGGGACTAAGTCAGTGGTACTCCTTCCCCCATCCTCTGGCTACTAAAACCTTGGAGCCAGGGGTGGGGCTGAACTCTTATCAGTTACTTACAGGAGCCACCACTCCAGCCCCTTCCCTTGCTACCAGCAGACTTAGAGTCAGGGGAAAATTTTAGCAGCTACTTACAGGAGCCATTACTGTGGCCCCTCCCTGCTACCAAACAAACCCACCACACAAAACCACAACAGCACTGTATGCACTGTAAGCGACTGTCTGGACACTGTTTTGCAGCACCTCCACAATGAATCCAGTTTGCCAATTAGAAAATTATGTTCTGGTGATGACATCTGTCCCACATAGAGAGATCTTTTATTTTTCTGAGAATTGCTGAACTGGGAGATGGTGTTAGCTTTACCCCAGACTCAAGATCTTCTGGTTTATAATTTTTTTATGTTGGCATATTCCTTTCTTTTGTCAAGAGTACCAATTAAGAAATGGGAGCTCATGACTCAGATTTCTCAAAATAGAGCTGGAGAAATCCTTCCACTCTTAGATGAATCAAAAGTCTAAATGTACATTATTTGACATACCTAATTTACGGGATTATTACCATTGCCAGTTTGACATTTTGCACTTCAAATAAATTCACCCATAGGCACAAAGCCATTTTACACAGATTTTCTTATTTAAACAAAATGTCACCATGAGAAAGAGACAAGCTTAGTAAAAATTACCACTATCCTGTAACAAAAGTGTGCTGAATAGAAAATAGGAAGAACAAGTTTTGATGTGAATAACACTGGCTGTCATCTGCAGAAGTGGATCAATTTGGGAAAACTTGTACATGAACAAACTTACACTGGATGAAATACATCCTCTAGTTTTTCTGCATGCATCTTGCATCCATAAGATGAAGATGGATTAATATCAGTAAAAAATTGAAGGGAAAAAATATAAAGAAAACATGTAATAAGGAATTTCTTAGTTATGCTTCAGACTTTTGTTGTAATTAATGTTCTCCCCATCAATCCTAAATTTAAAATAATAAGCATATAATAGGTTCTACTAATGTATCTGCAAAAACTCTTATAGCTCTGCACATGTGGCCCACAGCTACTTCATCACAGGATTATGATGATTCTTGGGGAGCAGAAGATAATCAGACAGCAGGGAAGAAGGCATGGAAGCATACAGAGAAAAGGGAAAGAAAGTTGATATGATCTAGTGTAGCTAATAAGCCTTCTCTGTAAGAAATTCAGATAATGAAAGTGATTCAGATTTTTTTCCTTACACCACTATGCCTTTGCCGAAGCAGAGACACAGTTTTGGGACAGAGATTAACATGATTGGAATGAGAAAGCCGTATCTGATTAGCACCTGCTTCAGGTTGCACACTGTGACGGTCCAGAAGTTGTTCTGTGGACATGTTTGTATGCTATTTATGTGATGGGAAAATACAAAACTGTGTTTAAAAACCATCCAGTAGCTTCTCTGGGAATTCTTAACAAATGATCCTTGCATGTTTCAGAAAACCTGAAGATCATCAAATATGTCGACCTCACACTATATAATGATTTTTTGACATGAGGGTAAACATGATTTGAACTCATATCCAGAAATATTTCTTCATATATGATTCTTTCAAGAATATGTCATAAAATATCTGTCAAGTAACCCTTCTAAAAACTGTCATCTTTTATTCCCATGATTAGTCATTGACCGTCAGAAGAAAGGAGGTGACTTACAAGAGTTCTTTTGTCACAAAAACCAATGTTATCCTACATCTCCCTCTAAAAATAGCAAGCTATCATCAGGCAAGATAACCACCTTGATAAAATACCTTGGAAATAAAGTGAACTTTGACTCATGGTGTGATCTTCCTTATATTCCTATTGAAGTTCTTGATAGATATCAGTACTTTATACCCAGACATCAATATGACTTTCAGAAATTATGCATCAAACAAGATTATCCTCTACATCAATGAACAGTTAAAATGTGTTAAGGCTTGATATTGGATCTGCTGTTCACATGGTAGATGCTTCAGAGACACTTCCAGAACACGTCATGAGCGGGGCAGAGATCTTGACAGAATACGAAGGATACTCATAATGGACTGAGTAACTAGCAACCAATTCTCTGACACATTGATAGCAAGCCATTTTTTTTTATTTACTATATTTTATACCTAAGAACTTTTAATCACCAGAAATTATAACAATTAACCATCCAACAATTAATGAAAACACTTGAGGAAATCCCTATAACTGTGGAGAAAGACAAGGATATTTTCAAATAGACCAAAAGAGGAACTTAGTCATACTTACACACAGGCTTCTGATACTTGTGCAGTGATTTGAGGACATTGCAGCATTCATTAGCTTAGAAAGCTTAGTGTTGCCCATTTCATTTGGCAAATATGAGAATTTCTGTTTTGCTCAACTTAAGCAACATGCTCACGTATCCCTGAATCTCCAAACACTACTGAGGCCTTTTTTTTTTTTTTAGGAAAGGGTAAAGAAGGTTCTGTAAATGTGGAAAATATACTTTATAATATTACCTGAAATACTTACAGAGGCTGAACACTGCATGTTTCTACAACTACAGTAGCCTGTTACTGGTCATGCCACCAGTGTAGAGCTGTTTGTCCAGAATGCCACACCTGGAAGGAGTTTCCTTCTCAAGTTGATGCAACAGCTGTAGTAGCCACCAGAAGCTGTTTGCTATAAAATCACAAACCTTAACATGAACAAAACAGTGTGGATGGAAAAAAGTTCACAGAGGTATGCAGACGGTGAAAACACTTGTCAAATGGGATGCGGAAAAAGGTGACTGGAAGCTGCAGGTGACACAAGTGTGCCACTGTAGAAGTAAATGGCTGAGCTGATGAATGCAAAGGCTAAATATCAGTAGCAAAGAATGCAAAAGACTCATGTGCACACACAAATACGGGACTGGCAGATTCCAATGTCATAAAGTTGATTTGTATGCTGTAATTATTCCTTAAATGTGCACTTCAGCTGAAGGCCTTGTGATATATGTTACAAGATTTAAAGTAAAATCCATAACAAATGACAGATCAAACTGCACATAGAAACAAAGTTTTGAGAGTAAACACTAAAAGTTTGTGGTAGTGATAAAGACTTGCAGCAATTATTGATTTTTTACATTGCTTTTCCAGTTAATGTGACAGCTATTTGTGTCAAACCAGATGTAAATGAGATACTGTAGAGACTTCACAGCATCCATTAAGAATAAAATGATAAAAACTCTCAGCAACAAAGAAGTGCAAACAGGTGTCCTTATGACACTCTGAATCATTTCAAAATAGCTCCCCACCTCAAACCAATCAGAACATGGACATCTATGACAACTTCTGTGCTTTCAACAGGAGTCCCACAATTTTGACATATATTGACTTAAATATTATAGCTGAACTACAACTAAACTTTCCACAGCCAAATACAGATCACAGTTGCTCTGAAGTTACTCTTGGTTGTCCCAGAGGTTCAAAATGCCCTGTCAGTCTTAACCTTTGTAAAGAACAATGATGGGAGAATTTAGCAGAATCAGAAAACAAACCCATGATCTTATGGTACCTTTTTTTCTTTTAGGCAATGCAATCCCCATTATAGATTTTGTTTTCCTGTTTCTTTGCTCAGTAAATGCCGTGGTGAAATGTCTCTTAAAGCATAATTGTCTTCACAGGGGCATAACTTCTTAAAGACAACTCACAATGCTATTATAATTAAAATGTTAATAGCTAATTGACCATGTAATTAAAATGAATCAGTTCACTATAAGTCAAAAAGCCAAGCAGAATCACTAAATAGAAGTCACTGCTCAATCTGCAGATGCAAGACTGTTGTGCAGGGTGACTAGGATAGTCTTTCAAGCGGCAGAACTGTCTTTGGGCTGTGGAAGCCTTCTGGTCTTTTCGGGCTGGTTGGAGTTCTTGGTGTCAGAAGGGCAACCACTCAAGTCACAAAAAGGAGAAAGAGAGGGTCACTTAGTTGAAATTACAACACTGCAGAGATTGCTCAAAGAAGGATCAGTAATTGCCATTCTGCATTCTCTGTTACTTCACGTGTGTTTTGATTTTGATCTATTCAAATTGTATGTTCATTAGGGGCAGCAGCTGTTGCTTAATAACACAGTTTCACTACAGGGTCCTCATTGGATCATTAAATATATTTATTTAATGCATGATAATTTGGAGATACTTTAGATACAACAAAGCAGTCAGAGTACACTTTTTTCTTATAGTGCTATTGCCTCTTATATTTAAGTCTGCTATTTAGAAAGTGTCTAAACAGCTCAAGATGACCTTACTACTTTGACTCTAAATCACAGGGAAGAGCTCTAGTGTCAAAACAGTAAAAAGAAATGCCAAGAAATCTATGGATACATCATTGCAGAATAAAGCCGTCAGCTCCTGCTTAGAGAAACATCAGATTTACATTTACTTCAACAAGTCGTAAACAGTCTTGACAAGTGAAATGTTTCTTATGTTTCATCCCCGAGAGGATTTAGAGGAAGACAAATGCTGCTGTTTCTGAGAGGTTCAAATTCAGGTCATGATGCCACTAAGAGGGCAAGCCCGTTCAGCGGAAGCAAGCACACTGCCCTCCCTGCGGTGCTTCCCAGTCCGGGCTCTGCTCACACAAACTGCTCCTGTTCACCCTCATCTCCCACACACAGCCCCAGGGACAGGTGCCCCTTGAACGCCTGCTGAAACTCAAAAGTGTAGAAAAGTTGCAGGCAGCCACTGCTGCTTGCTACCAACATGCAACCTGTCAGGAAGTTTGCTGTCAGGATATCTTTGTGCTCTATGGGATAAAGAGTGCATGACTTCTCAGAGGCTGTTTCCCACAGAGCTTCATACAGAATTTCATACATGACACAAATACAAATATAAAAAATCTCTTTCTGTCCTCATGTGGGATTTTTGTTTGTTTGTTTCCAGGAATAAGTGCTAGTAATGCCTTTTGCTGTTAATTTTATTTAGTCAAAATCAAATTTCAGGAGAAAATGAAGATTTAAATAAAATATATCTGAACATTGCACTAAGTAAATTAAATTTCAACCTTTAATGGCTATCACTGGAAAGCTTTAAAGGCTACCACTTGATTGGTTTGACACTTTAGCCAGTGGAACAGTGATCTTGGCCCAGATAGTACTGTTTAGCATGAGATCATAGCCCACGCCTCATATTTTGCTGATTTATATAGGAATTTGGAGTAGTAATGGTCTCGGGTTTTTTAAATCTGTTTTACCACTTGATGGCATGATCCTAATTACACTGGAGAGTTGTTCTTTGCAACATATGCTATTATTCTTCATTTAATTTCATAGCTAAATCATTCTAGATACAGCTGACTAAATACATTTGGATTTCTTTTGAATGCAGAAGCCAAAGTCCTACATTACTATTGACATCTAAGAAGTACGCGGAGTGCTGCAGGGAGCCAAAAGCAAAAAAGATCCCATTACAAATGTTCAGTCTTCTAAACCTTTCTCTCCTTTTTGAACTATTCATGACTTTGGATAGGCATATTTCCTTTTCCATTTTTCCTCTGGCTGTATTCATTTATTCATTTTGTTTTGTTTTGTTTTTTCTTCAAACTAAGACATGTTCTTTTGATTGCAACATTCATTTCTTTACTGCAAATCCAAATTTATGGTTCAAGATTATGAAGTACACAAATGTAAACTGCATATAAACATGAACTAATGTTTCTGGTCATACTTTATGCCCAGTATTGGAAAAAATAGCTCTAGAAAATCTTTGACAGTCAAAGGAAGTTTGTGCAGACAGGATGTGGTCTCTTGTTTGTTCTCTTGTCAAATACAAAAACCGTCAAATCAGTTAATCTTGATATTATCAAGAATTGAGGTATTCACAATGCCATTCTTTAATAGAGAATTTCACCATATGTCCAGCTTTCTAGGTATCTGCTACTCTTAACAAATAATACTGAAGGAACAGAGACATCAGATGTTCTAACCTTTCGCTGCAAATACTCTAAGACATTTTATTTTTCCTTTCTGTTTATTAAATGTCTGTAGAAACGTAACAAATGGTCAGGTTATTATATATATACACAACTTTTTTCTCATTGTAGTCCTGAAGATTTCAAGGAGTCTTTAAGTGTTACTGTAGCTCATGCAAGGCTCTATTTCATGAATTTTGACTGGACCTTAATACAGACAAATCCCCAGAGTCTCCTTTTAAGTTGCTTGGAAATGCAACTGCATGGAGCTACTTAGATTTGTATTGTTCTTCCTAAAAATCAAACTAGAAACACATTGTTATAAAAAAGTAAACCAATTTTGCTGAAAAGTTTATTAGGAAACTAGTCCAAATTTCCACATAGAAATTTGGAAAAAGTAACAGCTCTGTGTCTCAGAGTACACACTTCACTCAGGTTTGGCATTAGCGGAACCACAGACCATGAAGGTCTATAAGAGACGTGTAATGACATACTTTGCACATTGACATGGCTGTCTATATAAGACTTTACTAAAACATCACATAACAGTAGGAGCAAACTTAAAGATATAAAATATATTTGGGACAAATGCACTGTTTAAATCCCCATTTCTGGTAAAAAATTAGGGATAAGCAATGCAATGATAATATTATAATTGAAATTCATCAGCCTCCCACAAACGCATCAGAAGAAGACAACGTTTCTGCTACAGAAAAACATGGCCATTCTAGTTCTCATGAATATCCTTTGGCTGTATTTCACTATGTGAGACTGGTTTAGAAAACACTTGACAAACCTTTTGGTTTTAAGTTTGTGAAGTTGATGCTGCCTCTGTTTCATAGTTTTGCTGGTTGTGCCCCACCCTGCCCATGTCATTGATAAGCAGAAGCAGGGGTGTTTGCAGGTGTTCCCTTGTATTCTTGTCTCAACACTGCTCTCAAGGTGTTGAAAGAAAAGGCCTCCATTTCAAATGCACAGAAAATCTTCCTACACAGTTGATTGTCACTGACACTCTCTTGGCCCTGTGAATGGAGGAACTATTACCTTATCCAGGAGAGTCGATGAACTTGGACCCCAGTCACGGGACAATTATTTTTCTTAAGAATAGTGCTTATGCTTTGAAAGCAAACCATGCAACAGCATCACAGAACAGCTGAGGAGGGAGGGCACCTCAAAGCAGGATCAGCAAGTGCTGGTTGTTCAGAGAAGCATCCAATCATGTTTTGAGTAACTCCAACGATAGATACTCCACGACACGACATCTCTGGGCAACCTGTTCAACCATCCTTACTGTAAAAAGGTGCTTTCTGATGTTTAAACAGAATTTCCTGTATTTCAGTTTGTGCCCATTACCTCTTGTCCTGTGACTGGACAGCACTGAGAAAAGCCTGGCTCCTTTCTCTTTGCTCTCCCTTTCAGGTACTTATATACATGGACAAGATCCCTCTGAGCCTTCTCGCCTCCAAGCTGAGCAGTCCCAACTCTCTCAGGCTCTTCTTGTATGAAAGTTGCATCACACCTCTAATCATCTTTGTGGCCCTTCACTGGACTCGCTCTAGCAAGTCCATGTCTTTCTTTTACTGGTTAGCCCAAAGGTCCACACCCCACATGTGCCCTCACCAGTGCAGAGTAGAGGAGGATTGTCACCTCCTTCGACCTGCTGGCAACTCTTCCTAACACAGCCCAGGACGTAGTTAGGCACCTTTGCTGCAAAGGCACGTTGCCGGCTCATAGTCAACTTTTGCCCATCACAACACCCAGGCCCTTCTCTGCCAAGCTGCTTTCCAACCCCAGCATAGAGGGTTATTCCTCCCCTCTTGAGCTTCCTGAGATTCCTCTGCACATCTCTCCAGCTTGTCGAGGTCCCTCTGGGTGGCAGCACATCCAAATAGTGTATCGGCTACTCCTTCCTGTTTTGTACCACCAGCAAACTTGCTGATGGTGCACTCTGTCCCTGTGCCCATGTCATTGATGAAGATGCTGAACAGTACTAGCCCCAGCACTAACCCCTGGGGCTCACCACTGGTGGCTGGCCTGCAGGTGAGTGTTGCGGTGCTGATCACAACCCTCTGGGCTGCCTGTTCAGCCAAGGATATTACATGAGAAAGTGTCAAAATTCCTGCATTTTATTTCATTTTTAACTACCCTTGCCAAGGAAGCCTTTAGGCTTATTAATGAAGTTTTTGGTCACATTTTGTTATTGCATAATTTTTCAAAGAGAATATTTTTGAGGAGTTTCCTGAATTTAATCCTTATTTTAAGGAAATTTATGGCATTTTAAATTTTGACATTTAGAGAAATAAGGTACTTGTTAATTTCAACATTTCAGCTAGTTTGTCAGTTATAAAAATTTTGAATTAATGTTTACAAAAAAAAAGTGTTGAAAGGCCCAAATAACTTTTTTTCATATTCCTTATTTATGAGAATTGTTGAGATTTTGACTCTCTCAATTTTGTTAAAAATCAAAAAAATTGCAGGGTTGGGAAAAGTATGTGTTGTTCAGCTCCGGTAGCTGTATATGACAGCCTTTGTCTTTGCTAGAAACTCAGACATAATCTGTCATGTGTATGATTACATAAAGGATTACCATTCCATATTCATTCTTCTCATCTTACTTGAAAGCTCTGCTGTGTACTCCATTTATGCAATCCAATTAAAATGCCTTGCTTCTTTAAAGTAGCAGTGCTCATAATATTTATAAGAGTAGTCCATTGTTGAAAAATCATAAGTTGCAATATTTCTCGGTCATCTATAAAATGCAATTACAGATGAGGAATTTTAATGCAAAAGAATGTAAATCAGAAAGAAACAATTGCATTGCTTTGTTGATGAATATAATGGATGAAATCCTGGACACACTGAAGTTTAAAAGAGAAATTCACATTGACTTGAGCAAAGACAGGGTATTATCCAATACATCTGATTATGTCTTTCACATGGATTCCTATAGAGTCAATTATATCCTTACTTCATATTAGTATTGTGGCAGTGTCAAGAATCCTCAGTGAAGAGTGCATTCTGATAGGTGTGAATCTTTAATGTGGCTTCTTAGTTTTACACAAGTCACTCCACAGGCTGCGGTAGGATCACAGCAGCCTTGTATATATGTATATATTAGCACAGAATCAGTGCCTTTCTCCCATTTTGATTCTACAATTGAGTTTAAGGCTCAGGCTGTAATGTAAAATGCTTTTTAAAGTGACATGCTGGGTTTCTTCCTTTCAGAGCAGCTACATTTGGTTCAAAAGCTCCTTTCAGGAGATGTTCTAGCCTCTTCTGAGACTGCCAGTTTTCACACTGGGTTTTGCTCCTAGATTAACACACATGCACATTCCCATGCAAGTCAGAGATGTGCCAGGGAATACAAGAAAGCAAATTTTCCTGTCTTAAATTCTTAATAACCATGTGCCCTTGGTACTTTAAAATGCGGGGTTTAAATTTAAACAACAGTTTCTAAGTAGCTTTAAAGATTACTTTGAGCAGATTTCTACATAGAAACTCCTCTATCTCTCCAAGGAAACTAAAAAAAACCCACCCAGGTGGCACCGTTTTTTGCCTGAATAAGTCAGACAAAAGTTTTCCAAATTGAAGAATGGTTTCTGCTTCTGTATATGTGGAGCACAGAGCTCTCAGATGGGTGACTAAAGCCACATCCTGTGCCCATGACCAATGCTACCATAGCTGCTGTGGTGTGTATCTGTGAGCCTAGTACCAAATAACATATAATCAAACTTTTCTAAGTGCTTCACTCAGGATCTTCATCTGGAGATATTCACTCTCTCACTAAAATCTAACCATGTGTTTATTAGATGGTTATACTGCTATATGCAGCCAAGGAGATTTCAGATATTCCATAGTGTAATTAAAAAAAGGTCCCCAAGCCTGCATTGTGATTAGGATCAATTTTCTCAGTAAAGTAGCTCCTCTGTAAGTTTCCAAGTGAAACTCAGGTCTCAGAGTCTGTGCCAAATTAGGTGTGCTGGACCTTCAGGTTCTTGATTTTGTTCACTGAATGGTCCCATTATGAAAACACCAGTCTTTACTTGCTGTTCCTTAAATTAGGGCATGTCAACACCTGACATTTCAGGATGGTGAAATGCAAATTTAAAGTGTAACAGATATTCTTGAATAATCCTGTGCTCAGACATGCTAAGAATGAAGTCCATGTCTCCTCAGGCATTCACTTCCTTCCTAACAAATGTGATGGCAAGTTCTGTGTTCATTGGTCTGGAATTTGGATTATTAGTTGTCAAACGCTAGCTAAGATCCTACTCCTTATGACTGTGTTAAAATGAGCAGGTAACAACACAGTCATTATTAACTTTCCCAGCTGCAAGTTAAGTGTGTCCTGTTATACGCGTGGGTAGTGGTGCTTTCCTTTTCATTCAGCTCTGTGTTCTTTGCAGACAGTACTTCTATTGGTCCGTATCATGCCTATGCACAAAAGAAATATACAAAAAAGCATTTATATTCTGAATTCTACTTAGTCATATCCACATTAAAGACATTTTGTAAAGCAGAACAAATATGGCTTTTAGAGTGCAGAAATTTTAGCCATAACACATGAAGCCAATATTCATGTATTTTGTGTCCAAACCACAGAGCAGGCCCATCACACCTGTGTCACTAATATTGATGCCACAGGACATAAAGTCAGCATCCTATAAGATATTAGTACCTGTGAACTAGTTGTACCCCTTTGGTCAGTGTGTGATATGAAAGTGAAAAATGACACTTGATGGGCTGTTCTGACTGGGGAATTTCACTGATGCACTTCAGAAATCAGACAGAGACCATGCTAACTTTATAGGTATGAAAGCTTACTGGAAATGTTAACATGTTATTCAAAACTCTTTGCAGTTATGCAAATTTATGCTAGCAATTCATTTTTATGGATAACTATATCTTGAAGGGAGTTTCTTGGAACAATCTTTTTATTTTCTTAAGTTTCAAGTCAGTCCAAGTATATTTCCAGAAGCAGAAGATGAGTTCTCCAAGCACTAAAAATTCTTACTCTATCACACTGCTAGTACAAAGTCGCTAGCACAGCAGAGTTCCCACATACGTTAACCTTAGGCCTCATATGTACTCCACTAAACTGAAATCATCTTCATGAAGTCTGAAAGCAAACTGTGATTCTAATCTTTAGGTTGCAGCTCACCTTGCCTGGCTTTGCTGTGTAAAAGAGAATAAACAGGATACGACGTAAGACCTTCAGACAGCTACAGGGAAGTTTGACAGACTGTCATGGGCTTTTAGTCCCTTTCCATCATGGGTACCTGTCAAAATTGACAGAAACTACTTAGGCAGCCAAGTCTTTTCCATATGTCTCTAAATTACCTCACCATGTCAAAGGTTTTTATCAAATTAATTAAAACCGTATAAAGGTCAAGATTTGCTCTTGACAGCATTGATTTGTGAAGCAGTGAAAACTGCTTCAAGTCTTTCACAGCTTTGAACCTGCAGTTCTGATCCATCTGAACTACAAAATGTCACAATAGTCACTTGAGGAAAATCTGCAGAAGCATTTTTCCCAACATGATAAGCAGAAGTATGCCCTTTGAGATGGTATATAGTGAAATTTGTAACTACTTCATGAAAATGAAGAGTTAGAAATGTGGCCAGAGTGAGACATAAATCATAAGACACCTTCTTTCATTAAACAGCAGAATCAAGAAGGCAGTTTTATTTTTAAATAGCAACCTTTTCTCATTTACAGAGATTTATATTTTAAATTCAGTATATTTTTGACATAACCAAGGACTGTTTTCCAGTAGATACACTGGGGGCTACATTTGAGAGATTTGATTGTGAGACTTTGTTTATCCTCTCTTCTTGTAGCTGCACCAATTTTCAAAAATAATTTGGATTGTTCACCATTTTCACATTCTTTTAGAGAGTCCAAAAAGTTTGAGTAGGTTTGAAGGAAAGTGAAGCTGCTTAGCAAATTGCCTCCAGCTGATTTGTTATGCTTATATAACCTAGGGAGTACCATTAAACAATTTGAGCATATGTAAAATGACATATAAATTCCAAGATTTAGAAATGATACTACTTTAAGAAAAGGTAATATGAAGACTATGATAATAAATTCTTATTTAAAGGCATGCAAAACTTAGTTCAGATAAAGTACAGTTGTACAAATTTGTCTCTAAATGAAGCAATCAGCTTAATTACATGTTTGCCTTTAGGCATATCCATAATTCTACTGAGCTGAATAGGATCTGAGAATCTGTGAAAGATGAAAAAAAGTATTAACTTGTCCAAAGTGAAGTAGGGAGATTGGTGCTACAGCCTGTCAAGCCACATGTCTGCTGAAGGGGAGACTGAATTCCAGCCTGTGCCCCAAAATTTCACTGAAGGTTGATCTCCCCTTGCTAAACGAGTGAGTGTGTCCTGGGCTACAGGGACAGTATTTCTCTGTGCTCTTCATCAGCAATTATTTACTGCTTCCATGTAAAATACAACAGTGTCAACAGTAGAGATTGGAATAAAACCATTCCAGAATAGATCAAGAAATATTTGGGGTCCTTTGTAAGTTTAAATCTTTTTGGAGAGAAGATCTGTTACCCTTCCCACGTGGGGATATTCACGGTGCTACTGGTTGAAGGGGGCAGGAGATGAATGCGGCCATTGTCATTCTTGTGAGGTTCAGGCAACTGCAGATTTTAAGGGTGTGTTCCTGACTGCTGATGGCTTGTTGTGTCTCCCCAGACCAGACTTTGGAGCTGAACCCCCCCAGCAGGGTCAGGACAAATCCTGGTTCCTCTCCTCAGCTTTTACAACCAGGTAATTTAGGTGGTTTGTCCCTCAGTGATGCTTGGTATAGTTTTAGTTCTTCCCTTTCTTCAGAAAGGAGTCTTGTGGAAGACCAAATGCTGTTGGAAAGCAAGGTAACTAAAATGAAATGCTACAGTGCTAATCACAGTGGATTTAATCCATTGCCACCAGGCCATTAAGAGACATGTGCACTAGATGTCCCTGATGTTGTGCTTCATACCCACAGCAGAGGGACCATTAACCCCTGCCTGTGTTGCTCAGCCAACTCCTGTGAAAACAAGCATAGACAAGATCAGTGTTGTCAGCACTGGATGGATCGTCAGTCTGTGAGCTGGACCTTCTTGAATTATGATGGAATATCCATCTACAACAGAGTCAATATGCACCATAAATATTACAGCCTTAAAAGCATACTTGTCTGAATCCAGTCATGGCCTATCGGGCACAGAAAGTGTCTAGAATTCAGCAGAGCCTTGTCCCACTTGCCCCAAGAGTTAATTTGGCCTGTTATCTTTCTTGTCCTGTTAGCATTTATTTGCGCCTAACAAGGCATGAAAACATTACTCATGGTATATGTCCTAACTTTTAATCCCATGCTGTCATATTTTAATTGGACAGAAAGAGTATCTAAATGGTTCTAATTCCCCAGGGATGTGGCTATCCAGTAATAATCACAACCCATATTTTCTAAATTGCATCAAAATGAACTTGATCGTTTAAAAGAACAGATTGCAAATTTAGTTCATACAAGACTGCCTATAAGTAATAGCTTATAGAGCACCTTTCATATTCCAGGTATCCGAGCTGTAAAATGATAACACCTCAAACACTCAAGAAATGTGGCTGAGGGCACCACATCTTTATAGACCCCATGAGGGGAGGTGAGGCTCAGACCAATAGGTATGGTTTGAAGCTTCAGCCTTTGTTATGTATATTGTACAGCGTGTGATCAGCTGGAAATGAAGCACCATTTGCTGTCACCTACTGGGCCCTAGCTGATTAAGTCACTCCGTGCAAATCAAGAAGAAAAGAAAATGCAGAGGAGAAGCTATCACACAAGTTTCAGCTTAGTCCTCTGGGCTACATATATGCCAGTCAATGAAATAGGGCAGGACTCATTTTTTGAATTGGAGGGCAAGAGGCAAAGCATGGCAAAATTCACAGAGCTAAATCCTCTCTTCCCTTTCCCTTATGCCCAAACAGGGGAGATACAGTCCCTACTGACCCCAATGCAGGCACAATCTAGAAGCACTCTCTACACACCAAGGAAGCACTCTCGATCCACCCATGAGCAAGAGTGTGCCAGTGCCTGGGCCATTCATTCTTACTTGGAGCAACATCACACAGGCCATGTGCGAGAGAGTACAGGGAGTTTTCTTGTCACTGGAAACGAAGTCAGCTCTGGTTTGATGTGTGCTGCTAGAGAAGCAGGAAGAGCAAAACATTTAAGAATGAAGTCTCGCTGATGTAATTGAAATTACGGAAAGTATTTAAGTAAATGGAAAATAACGAACTTTGCTAGAATGTATGAGGACATCAATCCTACTGCATAATGGTCTCGTTGAGGTAAAGAAGAAACACCAGGAGACCTTTTAAGACCCCAGTGTTCTTGTTTTCCTGTTTTAGTGAAGATGCTATGAGAGCAAATGGAGCCCCAGAAGAGCCTGCCCAGAAGAAAGCACCCCTCCTGGCAGGCACATCACCCCTTGCTGTTAATTGCAATGTACCAGCTCCTGACAGCCTTTTAATAGGCAAGGCAGCAGGGAAGGTCGTATTTTGTTACAGGTCTTTATAAAGTACTAAAAGGCAAATTTAAAATGCTTATTACACTTGAGTAGCTCCGTTCTACTTAAATATTGGCTCCAGGTTTACTTCATTATCCTCTTGCCAGTAATTAAGCTACCTAGGGACAATCAGAAAATAATAAAATGCTGTGGTGGAAAAAAATTAGTTTAGACTACAAAGAATTGAATGAAATTATTGTGCAAAATAGAAGAAAGCAACAGCATATAAAAATATTTGACTATCTCTAGATAAATACATTCCAAAGGCCATAATATTTCTTCTACAGGAAGTATATAGATTGAGGGTTTGGGGAGTTCCCTACTCATTTCTCCTCAATGCAGTTTATTAGGTAAATATGGCCTTTCATTCCCACTGATCTCTGATCAATGGACTGGTCATTTTCCTAGACTTTCAGCTGTCTGCATACCTAAGGATAAAGGCAATGCTTGAATGAAGCATAAGTCCTCTGTTTTCCTCTGAATTCCATCCCATTGACAGAAAAATGCAAAGACATGAATGCATGGAACAAGCTGATTTCTCCTACCTCAAGCTGGAAACAAGCAAAGCACTGGAGTCAGCTCATCCTGGAAATGAGGCCAGGAGCTTGGCTAGGCATGTGTCTGCTCTCTTCTTTCTATCTGCTGCTCCCACCGTAACTCATGTAGGGAAACTGTAACTTTCTGTACTTGTCCTAGGGAAATTTTCCTGACCCTGAGCCCTAGGCATAGCAGGGCAGGACATGTTAACAACTGGGTTGACAAGAAGTGAAATTGTTTGAACAATCATGTTGATTTTATAGCATATAAACTGACAAAAGAGTAAGGTATGACCATTTGAGAAAAGGAAAAGCAGAAGTGGGGGAGGAGATTTTATTTCATACATATGATTTCAGTTCATTTGTCCGAACTAGATCAGAGGATGAGTGACACACAAGGGATGTAAAACCTATCATTTGACTGCTCCATCCCATCCACCCTGAAAACACTGATGTAAAATCTGTAGGGGTTGTTTCCTACAGATGTGAGAGAAAAATCAACCATCAGAAGGAAGGTAAATTTCCAGAGGCAAAATCCTTACACCATGAGGGAGCTACATTAAAGGAACAACAAACCATGTCCTTTTGAGACTCAATGGGTGACAAACCACAAAAGAAACTGAGTGCCTTCATGAGGCACTTTGAAGAAAATCATGCCCTGGACGTTAAATGCTGTCAGGTGTTTTCATCAATTCATCAGTTACAGAAAGTGGTTGTGCATGACTGGTATTTGTAAACATGATGGACACCTTTGATATGGCAGGAAAAAAAGACAGACTCTCTTCTCTGTGTGACTCCTAAGCACTTAATATGTTAATTCAATGTTTTTTCCACAGAACACAGCTCCCCCTCAAAAAGCTGAATTTGTTCAATTTCACACTGCAATGGGCAAATTGAAGACAGCTGGCTTTACTCATCTGTGATTTTTTGGTTTTGACTGATTAGTTGCTCTGTTTCAGGTTTTGGTGGAAGGAGAAACAAACAAGCAGCCAAACTGCTAACAATATAATTATGATTTTACTATTGTGCTGCTAGTGTATAGTCTTAAATTTTTAGGACATAACTGAAGTAAGGCTCTGTGAAAACAAATGTATCCATGGCAGGGCAGGAAGATCCACCTGGGTTTAGTAGCTCTCTGATTTAATATATTAGGACTTTAAAATAGAAAAGAGATTAAAAAGAAGTCAGGTCATTCCTTGTATTTATATTTTTATTTACGTTCTCTACTCTCCCGATGATATCGTTATCAATCCAATTCTATGGTAAGATAACAATATTTGGTGTATTTCTGAAATCCAGAGCTCCTGAATTCATGTGATTAGAACCCATTCTTTTCAACTTCAGGAAGTTCTCTGTCCTCAGTGGTAGGTTGAAAACTTTGTAAATTCTAAAAGGTCAAAACCCAAAAGGCAATTGCAAAATCCTAGAATGTGGGTCTTTGAAATGTATTTTTAGTTATTCTTTAAGATAAAGGATCTGGCTCCATATTTTTGAGTACGCAGGGTAGGTAAGGCTGAATACCTAAATTCCATTCCCAGACATAGCAAAAGGAAAATACATCTATGTCTGGGATATATTATCTTTGGAAAAAGCTTGTGTCCTACGAACATCATCAACACACTTAATTGCAAACAAACTTTCCACAGGCTATTTCAAAAATATAATCAGATTATATAAACAGGTTCTACTACATTGTAAAGATACTGATGAGAACGATGCTTATTTCCATTATAAGTACCGAAGAACAATAGCAACCTGTTTTAAAGTATTCTATTAGAGTCTTAATGTAGTTTTCCTTATCTGTTTTATCAGAGCTATGAATGTATAAAGAAATCTGGTTTGCTTGTTTTTTTTTTTTTAATTAATGGCATGCTGAAATTAATGGATTTTGGTGGTTTAAAAAGAAAGGAAATATAGACCGAGTTGATTCTAAACTGAGAGGTAAGAAAGACATTTTACAATACTGGTTAAAAAATAATTATGTGCATATGATGATCTGTATGATCTACATTTTGGAACTTAAAAAGTGACATTTAATGTGGTGTATGAATTGTTAAACAAATATTAGTAATGGCATAGCTATTTTTCTCAGCCAAATATCATAAGTGGAAACTTACTAAAAAACTTAAAGAAGCTTTCAGAAATGATCTCTTGTAAGACTGCTATAAGATCGTAAACAGAATCTTTGAGGCTGTAAACAGAATTCTTGCATTATACAAGTTGAAATGTTATTTCAGATAATGATGTAAGTGTATTTGTTTTCTCTAAGGAAATATAGTTAACAATCTGTTCCAAAGTGGATCAGTTCAAATTCTCCCAAGAAATGAAGTGTACTGCGAAAACTCACTAGGCAGGAGCTGTTCTCCAATTGACAGTATAAACAAGAGTTCTTTTCCTGGCACTAAAAATGGAGGAAAATAAAATCTGAAATATGTTACCTTGCTAATCTTGATGCAGTCTTTCCTGGGATAAAATATTAATATTACTTTGTCCAGCTAATACAACATGAATTATAATTCTATCAAAGTCTAGGTGGCTTACTGAAAGACTGCTATTCATAGCATGCAAAGTAACTTCTCCTGCAGGAAGAACATAATTTCTTCACAAAGGGGGTTTTTATTTTTTCTTCCAGTGCACTGTATTTTAAATTCTTTTATATTGATTTTTTTTAAATTTTTAATGTAAACAGAATATGGAAGGCATGATGATAATCAAGATGTATTATAGCACTATATTTAGTTTAGAAATTATAAAAAAGATAAATAATGAATAGGTGGCAAAGGCTTATCTTCCTCTCCAGCCGCCTTCATGTAGCCCTTTGTTCCAAAGTTATTGGCATTTTCAGTAAAATGTATGAGTAAATTTAATAAATTAAAACTTTACTGTGATTCAACAGCAAGAGTTATCCTTCCTGTGGAGCTTGAAAACTTCATTAATCTTACAATCTCATGTTTCTTTACTGACCTCCACACTCACAAATACAAAGCACATGGTTATGGTTACCGTTTCTTAGCCCTTTTGCTGCCACCAAGCTGAGATTGAGTCTTGACAGCGTTTTTAATGGGTTGCCCATTCAGAACAGAACACATGTGGTGTTCCTGCAACCTGCAGCTATTCAAGAAGATCACCAGGTATTACTGAGACATGGAACAAGGCACATTCTCAAGCCCTAGAGCTTGATTTTCAGCTACTAGCATCAGTGCAAATACATATTAGCACCATAGAAATTATTTCAGTGTTACTCAGAAGGTATGACTAGGAGTAAATCTAGTACAAGCTGTTGGATATCACTCAGAGATCAGAAAAACAACAGAGTAATATCAGAGACATGGTTTAAAATAATAAAGCTCTGTGCCCTCTATCTTTTCTCCATGTGGACTTATATCCCCACTGCACAGTGGAGGTGGCCTAGACAGATGTTCCTTCTGGAGATCCAGGTGATGCTGCAGGCCCTAAGCTGGATACAGCCTAAGGAAAAGTCACAGCTACCCTATTCTCTAAATTTGAGGTGGGGTGCCAGTTCGTGAGGAGTCAGCTGCTTGGTGTTGCTTCTGCAGGAGAAGAGCCCGGACACAGCTGTCACAGTGGGAGCTGTGCATTGACATTGTCACCAACTTCACTGCGAGGGTTTGTGTCCCTTGATCTCCCACCAGCACCTCCAGAACAAACTGAGTGACGTTAGCAGGACAGCCCAAGAGAGGTGGCACTATCACGAGCCATGCTATGAGGATGCTTGGTCCCTTCTGTTAACATTATTTTAAAGGAATTACACAAGACATTTTTGGCAACTATTTTTAGGCAATTTTGTCAAGCGTATTCTGTAGCAAAAGGAGACGTCTCTATGCTTTAACTATTTACATGTACATCTGCACACTGGTTTGCTTGCCTAATCACCACACATGTTGCAGAGTGTGTGACTTTATAACACACCTACTTATGGACTCTTTTTTTTCTTTCCTGTGGTTATGCCTGTCTGGGGCCTCACTGTGGGGGGAGCACTGTAGTGAGTAGGAGAAGAGAGTATGCCTGTCTCCAGTCTGAACTCTATGTGCTCATCTCCAGTACTGGATTTACTCACTTCTTGCTGCCTTTTTAAAACTCAAAACAGGTGGCCAAATCTATTTTGTGTTTCTCACTATGCTGCTTCTGCCAGAAAATAAAAAAATGCACTTTAAAAAGACTGATATTTAAAAAACAAAGCAAAACAAAACATGTCATTTACAATTATTTCCATTAAATTACATGCTTCATTACTGGTAACGATATTTCAAAGATGTAAGAAAAATTCAGAGCAAATAAAAGGATTTTCTCTTGGAGATGTCTGTTGGTGACTGTGTGGGGGAGTAACTCTGGTGAAGGACAGATCTTACTGTGAAGACACATTTTCACTGTGCTGAAGAGGAGCAACGAGCAGTCCTCAAAATCCTGCCACCACCATAATAAGAGAAATCTGTTGAAAATTTTCTTAGCTCCAGACACAGGTGGGTTCTGTGTGGAATATACTGCTTAGAATTTATTTTTCCTGGGGAATCTTGACAGGCATAGGAGAGGATGTGCATACATCATCCCAGTCTTTTCTCTCTTTCCCCTGTCCTCCTGCTGGATAGACACCACATAGAAGTAACCTGTTTCCATGGGGACTTAGAAGAGGAACAGCATTGCAAGAGCGGTCAAGACCCACTTTTGCATTCAAACACATCAACCCACCATGGGAAGGTCTTTGATCAGATCTAGAGAGGGGAAAGTGCTATCATCATTTCTAAAGGATGAAAGAAAAATAACCCCAAAATTTTTAAAAATAAGAATAAAAAAACAGAAAAAGAAAATAAAAATAAACCTTTGGGGGATTAATTGTATAAATTGTCTGTTCCCTCAGTAAAAAAACATTGGAAATGCTATTATTCATAAATATGTAGTCTTAAATCAACTGATGCCTGAACCACATCAAGAACATAGATATTTAAAATTAGTCTGCACCTTTCCCCTGCTCCCCACAGTCCTTGCAGAATTATCATTTATCATCTTCGTATTAAGAATGCAAGGGGAAAAATATCAACTTGATATTTCTCTCATGGATACTGTAAAAATTTACCACCATTAAACATCCTCCCTAGGTACTGAAATCTTATGTCCTCCTGTGTCCTACTGAAGACCCATGGCTTGTTAGTCAGCTAAGAGTGCTTTTTCAATGCTTCTGTATAACTTCCAGCCCTGCCTGAAACCACAGCAAACGCCTTTGACATTGCTTCTTGACAGATTCTCTTGCTCTGTCTATGTTTTAAGTGAAGCTCTCAAATCTGACATATCCCATTCCGAATAATACAGGTTATGGGAGGCTGCTGCTTGATGCTCAGTTAGCCAACTAATGATCTGCAAAATGGGTGTATATAGATAAAAATTGGTTGCACAGAAAAAAACCTCTTTTATCTTATGAACCTATATTTAGGAAACTGACAAGTTCTAAGATTTCTTCTATCAGAGAGGGAGAGAGACCTGGAGGTCCTGGCGGACAACAGGATGACCATGAGCCAGCATTGTGCCCTTGTGGCCAAGAAGGCCAATGGCATCCTGGGGTGTATCAGAAGGGGGGTGGTCAGTAGGTCGAGAGAGGTTCTCCTCCCCCTCTACTCTGCCCTGGTGAGACCTCATCTGGAATATTGTGTCCAGTTCTGGGCCCCTCAGTTCAAGAGGGACAGGGAACTGCTGGAAAGAGTCCAGTGCAGAGCCACGAAGACGATTAAGGGAATGGAACATCTCCCTTATGA
>VZTO01026417.1:0-66538 GCA_013400615.1 Syrrhaptes paradoxus | reverse complement strand
GGATTGGACTAGATGATCTTTTGAGGTCCCTTCCAATCCCTAACATTCTGTGATTCTGTGATTCTGTGAGGAAAAGCTTTTCACAGTCAGGTTCTCCCACTTCTAGCCAGGACAATATTTCTCTTTAAAAACATTCTTATGATTTTGTACTATGGACTGGGTATGTTTCAGGCAAGTTTCTACATCCATCTGGAATGTTCGTCAGTACCAGACATGTAATATCTTTATTACATATTCTGCCATGTAAGGAAAGATTACCTGTTCCCAGGGCAGATTTCAGAATAGGAACAGTGATCAGTCTCAGGGAGACCCCCATTGCTTCCCTGTCAGATGGTGGGACTCCAGGAGTCTTTTGCTCTCAAAAGAAGACACCAAACAAAGTGATCCTCTGTGACATGGAGCTGCTGTATTATAAAGTAGTGAAACTACTCAGTGTTAAGAAGATTCTGCAGCGCTATTTAACCTTATGTGTTTGCATGAGCTGTTTGCATGCTGGTCTCCCAGTCAAGTCCAAAGATCTTGTCCAAAGATTTGTAGTGTTAAAGATTCATCCTTTATTTTCTCAGAAGAATAAAGCAGGTGCACACATAGACAGTCCTCTCTATTCATGAACTGCATAAGCTCTTCCACCATAGTCACCTCTTTGACATTGCTTGGTAATGAGTGTAGTGATTACACTGACAGGAGCTATTGTGTTTTCATTGCTGCTGCAGAAGTGTTTACAAAGGTAAAAGGTCTGGGACTCAATTCAAATCTTTTAACGAGGTTGAGAAGACCTTGGTGGACAAGTGATAGGCTTTGGATGAGGCCCCACATTACATTGTGTTTCTCTTACATAGGAGGCCCAAACAGTTATAACTGTTTTCAAGAGTAAACTTGAAACAGGTTATTAATGCAGTGGCTGATGGAAGTGAATTGCTTTGAGAACATAAGACTGAGATGATCATGGTAGGTCACAGCAAGATCAAGAAGCAAAGTTCTCAGTAAGAATCTCCTTACTGGAAAAAGAAAAGAGACAGAGGCAGAAAAAAAATTGGCTGTTAATATTTAAGAGTTCTCTAAGTTCTCTGTTCATCTTGTGACAAAAAAGTGTGGCATATATCTGAATTAATTACTAAAGATTGTATGATAAAGTAGAAAGGTATGGTGATTTCTATTAGTTGCTTCATTTTCCTCCATGCTACTTACTAAAACACATGAATATCTTGAAGTAATTCTGATAATCTGTGTGTGTTGGGTAAGGTAATATTCATTGTGCAGTAATTTTTATATGCTAAGAAAATGCAAATGTTCAGGGAAAAATACAAAATTTGGGTCATTTCCTCCAGAGGAAATTTTTTAGATACAGTATTTTGCTTTGTGAAAATTTGTTACTGCAGGAGATAGTGTCCTTAAACTTGCTTTTTCCCCCCTAAAACAGGTGAGTGAATGACAGATTTCATTCTTGGTTTCTGATAAAGAAGCGGCTGAAGGCTGTGGTTTGTAGCACATGACATTTACTGAAGAGGAAAACAACTTGATTAGAATGTTCAGGCTTGGGATGAAGATATCCCTTATGTAATAACATTCCTGGAATCTGGAAGATGCACAAAGGCTTAGATGGTACTAGCAGTATTATCAAGTGAATTCAAATTAGATATGCTTGTTGTAGATCAAAAACACTGCTTAATAGTGTCATGCTGTTATGGTTGGGAAAACAGAGGATTCTGTTTCATAGGGCTTGACAATTTTTCTTCTCAGTCCTCTGAATTTCAATGACTTTCCCAGCCAGGATCCTTGACTTCCAAAGTTAAATCTGTAAGCAAAAACATGAACTCCAGAAAAACTAAACTCCAAAGCCTTTTATGTCAGCTGCCTTATAATTCAATGAATAATTCATTCTAGAGAGAAGCCCTAACCTGTTCATGGAATCAAGACAGATTAATTAATTTATAATGCATTCCTGAAAGGAAGCTTGCCATCAAACTTGAGGAAGTTCAAAATGTTAATATAGTTCCTTATCTGTTTACAAAGGAGTTGAAAAAAAATAATTGGCTATAAGGCATTCCTAGAACAAAATAGAAGTCAGCAAAGCAGGATATGAAGGGCAAGCAAATCAAGTATTATTTCTTGATTATGTACTTTGCAACATATTGATACACAACATGGAAACACTGCATTAAAAAGTTAGTTGGTTTTCATTTTTTTTAAAGAAATCTAATATGTGGTCATCATATCATAACAACAAATTTCCTACCAGAAAAGACTTCTCTAACAATAATAATTAAAACCATGAGCTTACTCAGAAGTGAAACCCATGTTTTATTCCCTATTTCATCTTGTAGGCACCCTGTTTAGCTCCTGCTCTCATTTTAATGATCAGGTAGTACATATTACCTTCAAATCAATGAGAACTGTTTTCAACACTGCCATTGATTTTACATGTTTCAGACCAAAATAATTATATATTGAAAAGTGTAGTTAAAATATGCTGAAGAATAGCTGCAGTTCTTAGAAACAATAGTGCATGGTGGCAATGTTAAATACATTTCAGGGCTGTTAAAGCTGACTAGGTTATCTGGGATGAAATGAGTTTGACTGACAGCACGTTTTTGCTAAATCTGAAACTTGAGATCTTCCAGTCAGCCAAGTGCTAAGGGAGAAACCAGAGAAAAAGAAAATCCTGGGAGAGGATCATCCTGTGTATTAGCTCTGCTCCTGTACATATCTGCATGATCCCCAATGATGCAGTAGGAATACTTACAGTGAAGAAATATTGCAACAGAAAAGGGCATCCCTCATTTTGAAATGTTTCGTTTGAGGCATTTTGGTTCAAAAAATTTTTATTGCATTCAAGACACTATGTTTTTGTATCTACATTTTTTCAAATACCAAAAGAAGCCTCCATGCATTCTTGCTGGCATGGCCTTGTCCATGTGAAGTGGTTTATGAACCCTGGGTTTTATTTTTGGCATTTGTGCTCAGTTACCTCAAACAAGAGTGCTCCATACTAGGGATGAAACTAGTTCTCCCTGACACAGCTCTGTGTCTTGTACAATTACACACACGGAAATGAGGAACTCTCATATCAGATGTCTCAACTCACTCTGGCTTTTGTGAAAAGGTTTTCAGAGTATTGCTTTTAGGGCCAACACAAAGCAAGAACCCATATCTGAAATATGAGATGTTGCTGCCCAGAACTGTTGTTCAGTTATTCATTATGGATGTCATGACTTCTTGGCAGTGTTTGGGGAACCACAAATGAACAGCACAGTTGGTTTCTTATGCATTTAATTCAGTTATCCAAACTGTTGGTACCAGAACTCTCTATGTTTAAATTGGAAACTAATTTATTCGTGTGAGCTGAATGCAGAAATCATACATGGGCAGAAATGTCCTTACAGGCCTGACCCAGCATGTAGAGTGCCACTTGGACCACTGCTGTGACCAACAGTCCTTGAGAATACACACTCTCTTCCCTGTTTCCCTGTAGGCATCATGAGTGCTGGCACACTTAGACTACTCATCCATCCAGGTAGTAGCTGGACAAAAAGTTATTTATAAAATGTGCATGTATTTGTAAAGATTCCCATAGGCATTTGCATCCCTGTGTCTCTGCTTAAAGAGCCCTGTAGTCTTTGAGTATAGAAAAGCCACCATAGTCTTTCTGAAAAATATAATCCATTTATTTTTGGCAAGATTTTCCCTTGCTCCTGTTGCTAAGCATTTATACAAATAGTCATGCTGATTTCACTAAAACTACTCATTGGATTATGAACTTCTCAGTTCATCCACATATTTTACAAGAAAGTCCTTACAGAGCAGGAGTTTCCTAAGATGATTAATGTGGTGAAGAGTTTTCTTCCTTTCTTCCTAATGAAGCTCTAACACAAACTTTAGCACACAGAAAATTTGACTTGAGTTTTTATGTCTGTGAGTTAAAGTCAGGTACTCCTGTTTTTGAGGAGCTCTCTACTTAATTGATGAGCTTGATTTGTTAGGACAGATTGGGAGCAGATGACATAACTAGGTGTAAAAGGTCTATGGTGGGTCTGCTGAGGGTTTTGTCCTGTTTTGCTTACAATCACATGATATTACTTGGTGTGGGTTTATTTTCATAGTTCTCCTGAGACCAGCTCCAAAAAGGGCTGTACAATACCAGCTACTGTCAGCCAACAGAATCTGTAAGAGGCTTAACATCTTCAAAGATTTGGTCTTGCTGGTGACTAGCCCTTTGAAGCCAGCACTTTGCATATGTTGTCTCTAAAGTAGCACTCTTTCTTTACACTGAATAAACAGTAGGAGAAAAGTAATCATACCCCCTCCTTCTCCAGCTTCTCCCTCCTTCCTCCTTCCACACCCCACTCTGGACTGCATAAGCAAGTATAAGGTCATCTGCAGGATGCTTTCCTTCTGTGGAATAGTTCCTCTTACTATTTCCCAGGCATTAGTGTTTCCTGTTTAGACTGTTTGCTTTTGTTTTACTTTACAAGGTCTACTTTTTAAAAAGATGTGTGTGCTTTGTACTTCTATTCTTAGGGTAGAGAATGTAGTGAATAGGAAATTAATTCAACACTGGCATTCCTTCAGTTCCTTCACAGCTCCCAAATATACGCAAATGTCTCACCTCCTGCTCACCGTTTACTTTCTTCATGTTTTACCCTGTTGTTTGAATTACTTACTCAAAAAATATTTTAATATAAACATGCTGTGAGTTTTTACAGCTTTTTCTGGTACAGCTCAGAGCTTAACTCTCATGTGCCTCTGCTGATTCCTCTTGTTCTGACAGGATGCAAGTGGTAATCTTGTAACCAAATGCAAGGCATGGGCTCACTTTCCAAATACCAAAGATAATGTGTCTTGTTTGTAATGAGATTACAATCAAGGTCTGAAATTCCCTTGTCTCAGCAGCTCTGGGAGCTCACACTTTCTGAGGTGATTACATTTCCTACCGGTGAAGGATTTTTTAGCACTATTTCTGCAGACCTTGATAGCTTTGAAATGAGGCATGTTACTGCTCTAATATTATGCTCTTTGGTAGACTGTGTGCTCTGCAGACAGCTCACTGCATTTTCAAAGCAGTATTGTTTCCTGCTACAGAAATCATCTGAAACTATATCAAGCAAGCTTGTCTTTTTAAAGGCTTCAAGTTTAGTCTGGGACTAAAACATGTCGGAACAGGCATGAGTAGATTTCAATTCCATGTGATCTTTTTTCAGGAGAGATGTGTCCGTGTGTGCTCCAGGCATCAACTTGTGTAATAAAATTTAAACTCTCAGAGGTCTTGATTACTACTTACTCATTTGCAGTACACCAGCAGTGGAAATGGCACAAAAAAAAAAAACAAAAAAACCCAAACAACCAAAAAACCACAACAAAAAAACCCCAAACAAACAAACAAAAAAACCCAACCAAAGCTGAAAAACAAACCAAAACACAAGTTTTCTCACAGTCTATGAAGTAGACCATCACTGTAAAACTTTTTGAAGTGGGTCGTACATAGGCTAGCTTGACTTCTGACATATACATTTAGCTAGGAATTTCTCCTTAATTTTAGATTTTTATTAACCTATGGCATATTTTATCACTGGATCTATTCTGAATTTTTATGGATGTTAAAAAAAGAATTTATCTCCTTTCTTCATATGCACGTTAATCTGAATACAGATACTGTTACAATAATTATTATCATGAGAACACTTACTTTTCAAATAGATTCAGAGTTCATTATAGGTTCTTCACAGAAACCTTTGTAAAACAGTAAATATCAAGAGTCATTATGTGTCCTTTTCACAAAGGTTTACATTTGCACCTAACAAAAGAGTGACTAATAAACACAATCTTAAAGGCCATTACAGAAAAACTTCTCATCTAAGTAGGAAGTCTGTAAACGCTAACCTTTGCCAAGGTCAGTGAAGACCTTTTTTTAAGAAAGGTCTAGATCATCCAGAGCTAGATCTTCTTTAGCAAGTTTTTTTCCTCACGTTTTGTGAATTTGAGTAGGTTCGTGGACTTGGGTGGTACTTGTCAAGCGACCCATCGCTTAAGTTCTTCAGCCAAAAAATGTGATCCTCAGTATGCCAACTTAGCTCCTGTGCTGATTGTGAAAGAGCCAAAGTCCACAGACACCTCTGCCTAACACCTCAATGTTAATAAAGTACCTGCTTGTGAGGGTGCACAAGAGCACATTTATCTGCCCATGCTGAGCAGTTGGTATCTAGCTCTTACTAAAGCTCTGCTGGGCTGCTGCTGGCTCAGGCCTCTCTACGCAGGAGCACACCAACCTCTGCCGCTGGCAGTCCCTCTGTGCCTGTGACGGGTATTTGCTCTGTAGTCAGTAGAGTCACGCAGGAAGAGACAGACCTGAGTGTAATATCTTCCTCTGCTTCTGAGCTGTGTCTCTCAAGAACATGCCTTACTGCATGCCTAGACACCAGAGGAAGCATCCTAATACACTGACTAGCTACTACCTGGGCAGAACAGGAAAGAAGGGAACACAGCTCTTGGATCCTTTCACTGAAGTGTCTGTTTGGCATAGAAATTTAGTATGTAAATGGAACTATGCCCTTCGTCTAGTAATAGTAAGCTTGCCAACATCAGACAAGAACCTTGTCCTAGTCCTTGTTCTACTGAGTGTTTGCTTATCTCAGTATATACATTCCTTACATAAGATCTGTAAATAGAGGGACAGAAGTCCACACTGATAAGTACTTTTTTTCTACCAAGGGCTTTTTCAAGAGTGGCTTAAGTGATTGCCTTGCGAGAGGTTGTACAATCAGTCAGAATTAACTCATTTCAAGAGGTGCAAAGTATGTCAAAAACAGGGAATGAGGAGCATTGAGGAACTGTGTCTAAAATGTTGTGGTTTCTCAAATACATAATATAGAATTAACATGTATTTTTAGTAGGAACAGAATAAAGATTAAAACATTAATTTTCCCCAGTTCAAGTTAAAAATGAGTTTGTTATAGAATTTCAAAATTAATCAAGACTTATTTTAAAGTCCTCTTTGTGGATCTGAGAACTGGTTTTGGCCTAAGCAGTGATTAAACAGCTAAGGGAAATTTTTCATTGACCTTACTGGAATCTCATTGGCTCTTTTATGAGCAGTGACGTTTCACGCCACAATAAAAAAAATACGACCACAGCTGAAGATCATCTAATATGGGTCCATTAATAACAAAAGGGATAAAAATTGTCGTTTTCTAAAGGATACATCTGCAGTGTGTGTTTCAGGCAAAGGATTGCTGCTGGCATGTAATTCAATTCCAGTCTAAAACCAGTGCAACCTTGTTAACCTTTTTTGGACTCGAGACCATGTTAGCCATTGATAGCTGATGTTTGGCCAGTTCTGAGCATGCGCAGAGCAAGTTTATCTCTTCCCTCTTTCAGATGTCATGTTGATAGGAAACACCAGGCCAAGATAAAGCCTCATACCAGTAACTGTTCATTCATCATAGGAATTTCTCTCAGCAATTTTCTTCTTGTCATTATTTAGATTGTCCCATCTTTGACACAAACTTCCATATCCTAGTGGGAAAAGAATGATAGATTCAGACATGATGAAAACAGCCATCTATTTATACTCCTGGAAAAGGAAGTAACTAATCAGTAAAGCATTGAGAACACCATTGATGCCATCTAGTAACACTGATTATGGAAGCAGTGTGATCGAGTTGCTTTATGAATGAAACTTGAGCAGACTCCGGGCTTGTTAAAACACAGTGTGGTTTCATGCTCTTTTGGCTGTAAGTTAATTGAATCTGACCTATGAGGAAGTTTGTTACAGTTTGTCTCCCCAGAATTATAGCCAATCTTGTTTTCCTAATTAAAACCCTGATTAATGTTAAATTCCCCCAAACTACTCAGACAAATGTTGTAATTGACAGCATTTATTAGCATCAAAACAAATTATCAGCTTTTTCTAATTTTAAGTAGTTTTCAAAATGACATCATATGCAAACAATAGCTAATCACTCTGAGAATAATTGTCATATTCTTAACATAAATACTTCAATTATTCACCTAAGAATAATTTTCATCCCTTGTGTACTCGTACCTATTATCTGACACTACAGCTTTTCCCATAGGAAATGCAACATATTTAACCTTTCAATTTTTAAGAGACTTTGCATGATTTTTTAATGTATTCCCTTGACAAAAGATTTTATCTTCCATATGACTTAAAGTTTACGTTGGTGTCTTTAAAAACCCCTCAGCTGACATGACAGGATGAACATCAAAACATGTTGGAAATTGTAGTTACTCTAACTGTGCAAATAAGGAAAAAGTACATTGGATGAAACCAAAGACAAAGAAAAGTGAGTTTTAACTTATAACATATTCAACATAATACATGTTAGCTTAGTTACATTATTTGCTTTGGGAAACCAAGGGAAGTATAAAACAACACTTTTTAATTTCACTTGTAACATTCCATTCCATAGTTGGTGCAACACTCACTTTACCTTTTTAGATATTATTCATTTTGTTTTTCCCTCCTCCAGTCAAGCAAACATTTACAGAAATTGAGCAAGTAAAAATTTCTAAGTGAATATGCTCTTTGAAAGACAAAAGTCAATGTGTGTCCTTCTGGAAATGTTGAAATAAAGTATTTTAACAGTTCTCTTTTTTCCCCTGAATATTGTCAGTCTTCCAGAAATGCCAGCTTTTTTGGTAAATTGTCGCCTCATCAAGATATATTTAGTCAGACCTGCTGTAAATAGAAAATACTGTAAAAGAACATGAAAATGTGAACTTAGTAATTTTGGGCAAATCTGAATAAAACATTCTTTGTGAAACCAAGGAAGCCGGAGTGTTTTTTCCATTGGAAGTGATGTAGAAAACGGGACAGACAGAAAACATCTTCAGTTTTTCCTCTCTTCCACACTGACTTGTAACCAGAACTGATGCAGCAGCTACATGTGATAGGTTTGTGTATATGCTTTAGCACCATCTAGCAACCCTCCCAGATACTGCACATCAGCGCCTGCTTTTTTTTATGCACGTCTTTGAGCAGAAATCTAGACTATTGCTTTTAATTTCCCCAAATATATTCGTAGATGTTGCCACATAATATGCTTGATTATGAAATAATATCTAAGAGTACTGAGGTGAGTCAAGATAGGATTTCCTAGGTACATAATGCTTGCAAGCTGCGCCACAGGGTGCCTGGCAAGTCCTGTCTCCAGAACTGTTTGTAAATGGACTGTGACTCACCTTTCACTGATAACGTACAGGCATTTGTTAGGTATGTACTGATATGGTACCACACAAGGTCCTTTCATCTGGTGATAAATGTAGAAGAGAGGGTCAGCATCAAAACTGGTTTGACTTTATGTGAATTGCACTAAGCTCTTTCTTTCACTGGATGTCTTCTAGTGCAAATCAGACTTGTATAATCTTGCTGTTGTGTGTAGTTCTGCATCACCTACTTTCACCTCTATTTCTCTGAAGTAGGCATTGGCTAGTGATGATGTGTGGGACATTTCCTTCCAGTACGTACATCCAAGCTCTGGGCTAGACACCAACATGTGGCTAAGACACCACAGTTTTGAGAACTGCGCCAACAGAGGAAATTTTTTCAGGTAGTAGCACTGATGTATGGTAACTTTTTTGAACTGCTCGTTAAGGATATGAAGAACTAAACACTAACAACAGTTTAAAATGTCTTTCTGTGTAACTACACATACACACACAAAAAAAAACCAAAACCAAGGATTTATTTTGCTCCTTCAAAATTAGAACTGCATTTGCTCAGAAGGAAAGAAACTATACATTAGTGACAAAACATGCCCTGGAAAAGAAGATAAAAATAGCTTTAAATGGTTGTATGCATAGTGAAAGTCTTGTTGCAATGTGTTCAGAGTTGGGTTTTCAGTGTCTGAGAAGATGAAAGCCCTTATCTCTCAAATTGAGCTTGTGTGTATACAAAGATTCACAGAGGGAGAAAATCCCCCAAACCAACAAAATAAAAACTGCTTTATCATACACCCAAGCATAGCTTTCAGGTTTTTGTCTGGAGGATGTCACTGCTAATCTAATGCATGATCTGTAATGCCAAACACCTTACTGATGATTAGAGCAAATGGTCCAGACTCTTCCATAAACAAGTCTTCCGTGGGTTATGAGGATTTTTCTGAACAAAATAAAACAACTCCAAAATGTGACAAATATTTTTACTAGAATCCAGCCTGTTTTGATTAAACATTCGTTAGGAAGGGTTTTTTTTTTTGGTTCCCAGCTGGATTTCCTTGATGAGATTCTAGCAGAAAAGGTCTAGAAGAGAGCTTGATGAAGCCAAGTCCCCCAAGGCAAGAACCATTATGTTTAAGTCACCTTTGAGAAATGATAGTCCAAATTATACTAGACAGCCTCCAATCCAGTGCATTGCTTTGTCATTTTTTTAGAAATATTTTCTTTATTTCTGAACAAAACCTTGTTTTTTTCAACATAGTCCCATTATTTCTTGTCCTATCTACCCTGAGTATAGAGAAGTCGCTCTCTCCAGGGCTATCTTTTACCTAGGCGAAGTTAGTTCTACATCCCTTCTTCTATTGTCTTCTCTTTAGGGTAAAAGTCCCAATTCCTTCAATCTTTACTCAGAGGCTTTTAGACCTCTGATCACTCCTGATGTGTTCTTGTTACCTGGGGCTTAAGGCACTCATATGGAGCTCTTGCTTTGCCAAAATCAGATACAATGAAAACAAAAGCAAACAACAGCACTGTAAGAGACAGCATTGCAAAGCACCACCTCTGACCTAAGTTTTATACATAGTCTCATTAGTGGATGACTTTGAAAGTACATAGTGATTTTGGCCTAGTTTGAGCATAGATGCTCAAATCTGTTAACAGTTTTATTTTACATCACTCTATGTTCTGATAGGAAGCCATGAAATATGCATAATATTTTGATGTCTGTAACTTGTCTCCTCTTTAGCAATGCTTGCAGGCTACCAAGAAAATTGTCAGTCCGGATTTGTTTGAAAACAAATGTAATTCACTCAGGGTTTTTAATGCATCCTGTTTGTAAATAAAAGAAAAAAGGAAGACATTTCTCCTTAGAAGACCTATGTCCTCCATATAATGTTAAATAATTAACAGCACTCACCACGCCAGCAATTATTAGGAGACATCTCCTGGAGATCGCCTCTTACTCTCAACAAACACACTGACTAATTTTGACAAATGCCATTGGTTGCAGAAGTGTGCTTACTTCTGCTAGTACATTTAATGATCTGCAGAGCAAGTCCCCTTCTAATACTTAGCAGTTAGAGTAAGTACTTCCTACACCCTGCAATTAAAGCATAGTAGGTAAAATAACTAGTCTTACGGAAAGAATGTCAGACAGGAACAAGGGTTACTAAGATCACAATCATTTCAGCAATAATTGTTGAGCAAACTAGGGATCTATTCAGAAAGCTGCTCAAAGACATAATTTCAATGTGAAAATTATTTTAAAAGGAGAGTTTAAGTGCAAATTAAAGGAATAGTCCAAGTGTATGAATTTCATAAAAATAAAATATGTTGCTTGTATATTTATAAAAAACATCGCTAAATCAGGATTCCAGTCTTTTTCCAAAATATGTCAGAGATAGAAACTCTTATTCAAGAACCAGTCAGCTAATATGAAAACTCATTAATATAATTTAATTTCACAAGCTATTTCAGCAACAACATTCATACTGTCCTAGGAGAAAAGAGAGAGAAATAATTCAGAAGAAAATAAACTTCAATGGAACAATAATGTACTTAATTAGGAGCAGAATTAGTATGGTTACCAGATCCTGTGATAGATTCAGGACACAAATTCAAGCCCTGGGCCAAAGTCATGCCAAAGGCATTGCCCATTCAGTGCACTTGCGAAGGGGTGCCTGCTCATCAGACCTGTCCAAAACGCTAGTTGTGTCCCTTCTTTTCATGTCACTGATCACAGGCACTCCCCATAGGTCTGCCGGACAGACGCAGGCCTTTAACTCCCTTTCATTCAGCAGTCAAGTTTTCTTCCTCCTGAGTCTTCAGTGTCTAACATCATAATCTACACAGTCAGCTTCAGTGAGCTTTTGGGAGATCCTGGATGAAGCTTCAGCAAAGTTGTCTCTGATAAGAAGGGTGTAACATATCCCATATCTCTTAAAAATGGAAATCAACCTTGTAACAAGTCCATCTTTTGGTACAGACAACTTCCTTTGACCTTGAAGTCTTTGCTCAGTATAAGAGGCTTTCCTGTGTCTTTTCAGTGGTTAATGTTTAAAGCGACATCAGACTTTTCTACCACACCGACTTCTGGCTTCTAGTTCACAGATTATCATTATTATTGTAATTCTATCTTACTTTTACTAAAAGGTATTTTCCCATTTTCAAGGGTTTTCGATCTAAAGGAAGGGAAGCAGCAGATAGTTCATATGAAATCTCATTAGTGTCTCCAAAAGAATGTTTCATTACTGTGTGGGTGGAAACATCCTCTGTGTTCAGTAGTTGTAATATAGCAACTGTAATGTGCAGCACACAGTATTCCAGGTTTAATATAGCAATTGCTGTAGCTAAGACTCAATAAGAGAGGCAGTGAGGTCTACAGAACCATTTTTGACCTTCGGTATGTCACTTTGCTTATATTTCCTTTTTACTTGTTGTTTCCATTTTACCTTATGGCACAAGTTCTTCAATGCCGAGATTATCTTTCACATATGGTCATATAACAGGATACAGATGCCTCTGTGCATCCAGGTCTTCTGTGCTCAATGTAATAAAAATAACAAGAAATGAAATATTATAGGCCTTTATCCTGCTGTGGTATTAATGTGCGGAAAAAGGGGTCTGAGGGTGCAATCCATGAGGATCTGAGCATCAAGCTACAGACTCATGAGTGTAGAGATTAAATTCAAGGCATGAAGTCAGAGCAATTCACACTGCGGTCACTGCATACAGATAAGTAGGCTTTGCTTTTGTCCATAGTGTCAGTTCATAAAATACATTGAAACAGACAAGGAATGGGGAAATAATACCTGATGGCAGTAGCAGCATAGAATTAGGAACTTATCTGGCTCACTTGAGCAGGTCATGCCATTCTGAGATCCATACTTTATTTTAAATCAGTTTTGGATAATCCTCAGTTTGAAGAGCATGGAAAGAGGTTTGCATGGTGGAGTATATTCTTACACTGCATCAGTTACAGCAAGCACACCTTTGGTTTTCTGTTTCCTTACTGGATAACCTGTGCAAGAAAGGACAACAATAAATTACAAATTGTTCTCTTAAAGGAACTATTCAAAAATGTGCTACAAGAGAATACTGGGCTGTAACATTTGCCCATTCTGAGTGTTGATCCTAGCTTGGACACTTCAACATTCATGAAAAGAGGACTTGTTAAGATCACAAATGATCAAACCAAATACATTACGTTTTCCCCCACTACTTCTTCAGTTCGAATTGTGAACGTACATGTATAATCTCAGTAACACTGAGATGGCGGCTGTAACTGCTGGCACTGTGCAACCATATATACACGATCAAACTTCTTGTGTTACGACAACCACTTAGTGCAGCAACAGTGTACATTTATTGTGTTTAAATACTGCTTTTGCTACGATCATTATTGACAGATAGTACAAAAGCTGTCTGTTACTCAGTGTAAAAAATCTTTTATTTCCAGAAGAACTATTGTCTGTGATTCCTGAGGTTAGAGTAGTCCTAATAAAGATCAGTTTTATTATGATTCATAATAGATTTATAATGTGTTTTTTTTTCAGTAACACTTTCAGTATGTCAGAAAACCAGTATGGTCTATTTTAATTGTTCTAATTTGCTTTCTTCTAGAATGGAAAATGAATGCTTTTGGGCTGCAGAGTCAAAATCACACAAAATGTAATAATTGACAGAAATTACTTCTCTAAACCTTGAACATAAGTGAGAAGGGAACGCCCTTATCTGTGTGAGGTGAATGGAGGTGAGTTGTTACCAGCAGCCTGGTGTGAGGGCTGCTGGGGCAGGCAGACAACCATGTTACTAGTTGTGTGTGCTCTTATTACCTCCACATCTACTGTTTGCTAAATAAATTTGCAGAGGAAGAGAAAAGGAAGGAAAAAATATTAAGATTCCCACTTCTAATTACATATTGTTTCTACAACAATGTGCTTTATGAACTGTCAATGTTGTTTTTTAATAGGTATGTTGTGATTTTTCTTATGAGGACATTCCTTAGGCACATTTTTAGTAATGTGTCTAAATGTCAGGAAAACGTATTTTCTAATGAGTTAAATCTGGATGAGAGTGACCAATTTATGTTAAATTAGTCCAAAATTTAACAATTTAAAAATTCCCTTTTTTTCAGTGTGTTGTAATGTGAACAAGTTAAAAATTTTCAAGGGAGAATGCTGATTTCAGTGTAAATTTTTATAAAAATTTTCCAGCCAAATCACTGTCAGGGTCTAGGACTCAGCATTTTATGCTGCGCACTGCCTGTTTAGAAATGCAGATCTCTGACATCTCATGCCCTGAGATGGGATTTCTCGCAGTCAGTTTCTGTCCTCCCCCACCAAAGAGCCACACCATTACCTCTCTTACTCTCGGCCAGACACACCTGGATGGTCACATTTTGGTGACAGACACTTCTTCCCATGGGAAGGCTTTCATCTGCTAGAAGAGAACTGACCAACATTATGTCAGTTTTTATCCTGCAACAGGGAAACTTCAAGCACAAAGACCTGCGGAGCAAGAGGACACCTTCAGGGGTCTAAGGTCTCCCTTGCACGCTCAGCATCCAAGACCAGGCAACAGAGGTGTTAGTGCTAGGGCATTATGTTAGCTCCAAGAAATTTAATTTTTGGTCAAAATCTCTAAAAAAAAATTGTTTCTGGTCTGACCTCCTTGTTCTTCTCAGTCTGTGAGTCTTAAGCATGGAAAGCTGGGGTGCATTATTTTTTTATGCCTGTATTGCCTTTTCTTCTGTTGTAACAGCTGAAGTTTACTAGAAAGATTTGACTTTTGGAGCAAAAGAGCATAATGTTATGACTACATATTAGAAAGACAGTTTTGATGCTACCCAGTACATTGGAACAGTCTGTTACTCCTTTCTCAGCCAAGCAAAATCTACTCGCTTGTGCATTTTTGGCAGTAATTTATGTTTTGGAGGAAAGCTGCTATTGTTTTGGTGCCTGGTATCATAGCAGATCTTAACTCTTGCATTCAATGTGCACTGGACAGTTACAGGTATTAGTTTTGGTGGTGTTTTACCTAAATTCTTGCAGCAACATCTACAAATCGTATTCAGACAAAACTTGTATAAAAATAAAGCACAAAAGTTCAAAGCAATCAAGGGTGGTGAAAAAATCTTTTTTGAGAACTGCATTAACATGAAATAAAAAAAAAATACACTCCATCAAAACAAGACAACCAAAACCCCCTAACGGCCATTCATCTCATTCATCTGATATTAATTTTCAACACAAGTAGAAATAAATGTGAGGAAAACAGTCTAGGAATTAAGATGCAAATAACAATATGGAACTTTCTGCCTTGTATGAGTGTAACCACAGTCACTATAATGGGAAGTAACCCTCTGCATTAAAATGTCCTAGACCAGGTGTGCAGATAACCTCATATTTGCTGTACTCAGATAACAAAATAAAATAGTTTGCATAAGGATGAATTCTGAGCACGTTAAACCTTCCCAACTGACAAGACAGATAATAAAATTCCAGGCTTATTGCTGGCACTTTGCACAAAGCACAGGCAACAGTTACAGCAAGAATTCTTATATCACCCATGAATTAGTTGTTCTTTGCCCACCTATAATGCTGTCCAGGACTTCGACCACAAACACTTAAGTTTGAAAGGAAATCAAACCCTCCCATCCTAAGAAAACCCCTTAGTGTGGAGAATTTTAAACTGCTACTTCTTAATTTTCATTATTTCCTATTTCTGAGGGAAATATTTTTTTGGATTAAAGTTGAACAAATTCATGTAGAATTCAAAAACATTTGGGAAATTGTCATCAAAATGAGAAGATTGATGTCTTCCACTGCTGCATCTCAAAGCAGCTCATTAGCTCTGAGGCACTACAATGTAATGACTGACAATCTGATGCTCAGCATAACTCGCTCCCTATTAAAGGAATAAGGGAGTAAAGGGAAGCTTGTCTCTCAGGCCAGGTGATTAGGGACTTCTCTGTAGTCTATTCTCCCTCTTGCTTGTTTTCTCTCCCTAGCACACTAAATGTTTAATCAGCTGCTGCAACACCAGGCACCATGGATTGTATTGTCACTCACAGTCAGCTGTTCTGCAGAGGGCAGATGGCTCTGGATCACAGCAGGGACTTAGAGCAAGTCTCTGCATCCTGTCACCCATCATCTCATCCACTCACCCCCTCTCCTTCCCCTGGCTTGAAATCCCAGACTCAGTTTAGGCAATACCAAAGCTTATGTTGAATGCAGTAGAGCTTTGCTCTATCCTTTGCTCTAAATTTCTGAAAATAAAAAAAAAATGAACCTTTTGATTTTTCTAAGGGAGAATACATCATTAATATCATGGTGGTAGAGTACACGATAGACATATTTAGAGGCTTTCCACACATAGCAGCATTTCAGTTGCCTAATATTTCAACTCTTTTGGACAAACAAACATGGTAAAATAGAATACTGATATAATGAAATGTCATTCATCACTGCGTGTTACAGATGATGTTACAGAAAGCACCAAGTATAGAAATCTGTGTACTGAAACTGAAATTCATCTTCAAAAAATCAATGTGCTAAGTAATAATAACTAACCTGAAAGAAAATGTATTTGCAGAAACTCAGCTGCGCTTGATCAAAATGGATGCGAGTAAAGAACAAATGCTCAACTAGAAATAATACAGCAATTTTTTATCTGCTCAAGATTTATCTACAAAAAAAATTAGCTTTTTTTTTTTTTCAAATAAAATATTTTAAGTTATACCAAATTTACACATGATGTGTTTTATATTCCAGAAAGTCTTCATTTTGGGAGGTCAAATGTCCACCTTTCTGTTAAAACCAGACTATAAAAATCCCATGAATATATAAAGAAAGAGAATCCCCCAAATTAGCCAGTACACCAGAACCAGAGAATGCTTAAAGCAGTCACACAGTCCATAGGCATGGGCAGGCTACATTAAATAAGAACTTGTCAAGTAGTGTTTTTACTATTCAGTGATGTATCTGGTTGGCCCTTGGCTGGGGGCCAAACCACACACACCCGCTCACACAGTCCCTGCCCCACCCAATCTAGGGGAGAGAATTAAAGAGGTAAATGGCAAAGAGGACTCGTGGGTTGAGATAAGGACTATTTAATAACTAAACTACAATAATATTGGAAATAATACTATATACAAATATAAAATGTGATACACAGTGATACTGCCCCTTCCCACCTGATGACCAAAGGCCCAGCCCACTCCTGGCCATTAACCCCGGAGGAGGGAGGGAATGGGTGATATACAATGATACTGCCCCCCCCAAAGCCTCAGCCTGTTGCCAGCTAACGATCCCCAGACACCTCACTCACAATTCCCCCAAAAAGGGGTGAGGGAGAGGTGCACCGCTCCCGGAGGCACTCACGGAACGGAGATAACAGCCGAAGTGTCCCAGGCCGAGAGCTGACCGAAGCAGGGGAAAAAAACAGCTAAAGATCCCCCCGGAGAGGGAGGATCCCGAAACTCAGGGAACAGAGATAACCCCCCCCCCGCTCTGTCTGTCGAGAGGAGAGAGGCTGAATGTATTTGTCCTTGAGAGTATCCTGGCAATATGGCAATAACTATAAATGTTCCTTCTTATCAGTTTTCTTGTGAGCAGGAATCCAAAACATAGCTTCTTGCTAACTATTTATGAAGAGAAGGAAGAAAGAAAAAAAAAATTAACTCTCCTCTGCTTAACCCACGACAAGTGATCAGATTTAGACAGAAAAAAAAAAAAGCAAAATAAGAGAAAAACTCTTCACACTTCTAACAACTGTTAAAAAACTTCATTGATATTTGTATCTAAAATGAACATAAAATATGTTAGAATATTTTAACTAACTTGAGTTAGGTTACTTATTCTGACTAACTCCATCCCTCAAGGCAGGATGCTCTGAACTAAGGCCGATGTGCAGAAGGCTGAAAGCCTCATAGCATTCTGACAGTTTGCAAAATCACTGAAAATAAAAACAACTCTTCATGCATTAAAAAGTCCATAAGTAGAGTGTGTGAGGCTGGGATCAAGGCAAATCCTAGAAATTATTACAATACTCAAGGACTAAGCCAGAAAATTTCCTCAGGACCACTATAAGTATTGTTTCGCAATACACATGAAACTAACTCCTACTGTAATGACCATGGAAGAGTGCCTGACACTTAGCAAGATTTCAATCATGAGGAGACAACATCACACATTGGAAATGCCATACACACAGAGACCTCAGCCTGCCACACAGGAACATCTATAAAACTCTTGAATTAATGTGGTTCCATATCTACCAGACCCAAAACAACATGCTTCATTTGGTTATCCCAGGGAGGAAGTAAAATACCCAGGCAGAGAACTTCCATGATACTCTCTGTGTACTTAATTCCTAGCCTGACTTCTGGGAGGACAGCACAGATTGACTGCTAAAACACTGGGGAAACACAGTCGCTAGTGAAACATGGACCTCTCACAGCAAACCAGAAGGACCAGTGCAAACTCCTGGACACAAGAGACAAAAGGATTTTGTCAGTATCTCACACATTCCTAGTTATGAGATACTACCAAAAAGTGAAATTGTGTTTGAAGCAAAAGCAATTTGAGGAATTATACCATAGTGACATATTGAAGAATTTGGCATCCATTTAGCACTCAGTGCAGCATGTAAAAGTGCCTGGTGGGCTACTGAGCCTGTCTGTTGTGAAATGTCTTACCTGAAAAAGCACACAGCAGTCTCATGATGGAGGAGCTTTGGGATAAATTATAGCTAAATCTATTAAGAGATATAGACTGTTATTACAATGTCTTTCAAATTTGTTTACTGAATAATTGAATATCTTTAGTTCTGGATTAGGGCCCATGAACTATAGAACTCAATGGCTGTTGCTTTTACTTCTATATTCTTTAAAAGGAGGTAATTCCTTTTTTTTTTCCCCCATCTTAAATTATTTACACTTAACAAGCTCAGAAAAAATCCCTTTCTCCCATAGCTTATAACTTTAAATTCACTGAAATGTATAATGTTTTTCTTATAAAAAGTTTGCATCTCAGAGTTTGATGAGTAGAAAGTCTGCTCCTAAACTGTTTTAATTACAAATGCAGTCAAGAATGCCTCTCATTCTCTTCTAATGTAGTTCAGATTATAGAAAATTAGAACATAAAAAAAATTTCCTTTAGCCCCCAAGACATTTTTAAAAGCAAGATGTTCCTTTTTCCTTCACTCAAATCATTCTGTTGTTCCTGCCTGAGAACAATGCCTAATTCCTTTTAAAAAAAGCTTTTTTTTTTTTTTGCTGTTGCTATGTAAGCGATACAATTTGCTTTCTTGTTTCATTTTATGATAAATTATCTTTCCAGCACCAGCAGTTGGTTTCAGTGTCTGTCCACTGGATATGAACATAACTTCTCCACGAAAAATCAGAAACAAATTTGGACATGCAGTTGGCACTGATGTCTAAATGAGGTCCTCTGAGACTTATCAGATCTTAAGAGAAATCAATCAACCAGCTCCAGAAATGCAGCCTAAGCAACATGTCAGTGATTATTCTCTCAACAAAAATAACTGTATTTGTAACACTTGCTGTAAGCAAGCATGAAATTGGTGCCAGTCTTGAAAGAATAAATCTGCGGTGCTGTATATAGAAGTACTTCATGGAAATGGACTTTAATTAGAACATCACAGGTGTCAAATTTCTAATAAAATGTTTAAAGACAAATGGAGATAGCAGAACCTTGGGAACTCTGCTAATGTAGAAACAGCTGTTAATTGCTGGAGATTTTTACATTAGCACAAAGTCTGAGGCACAAAACTGATAAAGACACACAAAGGCTTTGTATGTGCCTAAGCTCATTTCAGACAGCCTTGTAAAAGGAATGTTCAGCCAGCATGGAGCATCTGCAAGCTTGCAGAGTCCTCACCACCACCTCCTCTGCTGGTGCAGCCCACAGGGATTGACTCCCACCTATGCTCCTGGTCAAGTTTTGTTAGTACTTGAATGCAGAGATTACCACAGACTACCTGCTTCTGCATTTAGAGGTAACCCAGTTTTACTCAGTCTTTCTTAAGGTGACTGGAAGACAGGGAATGATTGCCATTTTGATAGCCTCATTGACTGCTTCCTTGAATCTCTCCCATCACCACTGGAGCATGACATAACTGTCCTCTGAAGCATAATATTCTGCTGAGCCCCACATGGATTTTCAATAAGAAATTTGACAACAGATTATTACTTCTCTTCAGTGAATGACCTGAGCTTCTCCCTGGGGTCTCTGAGGACCAGACCATTAAAAAAGTGATAAATTTAAAGCTACAGATAGCAATGCATGGAAACACTTGAGGGAAACAGATCCAAATTGCTTCTATCCCTCCTGAAGATGCAAGGTATGGTTGACCAGTGAAAGAAATATGGGCACATGGCCAACCCATGTAAGAATCTTAAAAAAAATAATAAACCAAAACCAAAATCAAATTCTCCATCCCCCATGAAAAAAAACCCCAAACCAATAAAGACAGTAATACCGTACATATGTTTTTCTTTCCTACTCAAAATCCCCCAAAAAAACTTCAAAGTGATGTATTTTCTTTTCACAAAAAGAATAGTTTGAAGCTTGGATATTTCAAAATGTCTCTAAGTACTTTCAAAGTCATAAATGAATTCACAAACTCAGAAATGGTTGTTTGGGAGGTATGAGGTGGAGAGAATCTGTTGAGAGAAATAAGCAGAAATGACCTGTGCAATTGAAGTCTATTCTGCAGGCCATTGCACCTCAATAGCAGAGGATGGCTGTGTAAAAAGCCAGAGGGAAACGGTGATATATATATGTGCATACATGTGGTCTCTTGCATTTCTGGCTAGGGCACCAGAGCACTGCGGCAACAGTGTCCAGGCAACAAGTTCCACGCTCACAGAGAAACTGGCATGCTGCAAAGAACGCTTTGAGCTCAGAGATGAGCACCTCTGTCCAGCCACATGCTACTCTCTGCAGCCACAACCTTCACACCAGAGGCAGATTCTCAGTCTTAGCTCTCTCATTTGTACCAGCCATGTCTCTTGCCCATCTCATCCATCAACAATCCCCATGCTCTAGCTGTCACTTTTCATGTGACTATTTGTAGGAGAACCGAAGTGAGTGTGTATGAAAAAGGCAAACATGGAGTCTAAGAAACAGATCTGTAGTGGTGGCATTGGTCTCAGGCTGATTCTGTTTTAAGGAGATCCTTGGAGATACTGAGGACTTGTCTGGTCAAGGCTCTGAGCAATGTGAGCTCATCTGGCCCCACTCTGGGCTGAGTTCTATCAGGTGGTCAAAGTCTTGGACTGTATCTCAGTGGGAGTTCAGGGAGGTTTGCCTTTCACATCACTACCCTATACCCCACTCCTTACTTGTTAAGGACAGAAAAAGGAATGACACCAGGCATCTAAGCATTGGATTTGCACCTGATGGAAAAAAAAACCAAAACCTCTCAGAACAACTAATGTTTTTCATGCAGTCATTTAAAGTAATTGGTTTACACAACATTCACAATGTTTCCATTTACAGAGAGGAAAACTAAAGCACTGCTAGAGGTGAAGTGACCATGTAGGACATGATTTTCTTTTGCTTGCACTGCCTGAGGAGAACAGCTTTATATAAGGCAGATGCAGTAGGGCATATTTTTTTTTCATCTGCTGCAGTGATTTTTCAATCCTGTTGGCTAAGTAAATTCTGCTGTTCTGAATAGCAAAGCATTCACTTCTGTGTTCAATCATCTTTAAGGGACTTATTGTTGTAAAGCATCTTCAGTTCATCCAAGGAAGGCTTATAATACTAAGCTGAATGTGTTTTTAAAGGCAGAGAGTGCCCAGAAACACTATCTCACTCTGTTGTAACTAACAATTAGACATTTCTAACAAGTTCTGCTAATTCAGAATTAAATAATTAAAAGTTACACATTAAAGTGCAAGAAACACTTCTGAGATGAAATTCATTTTATGAAGCGATTTCAAATACTAAATTTTATTACAACATGGAGTTTTTACTCCTTTAATTGAATTTCTAGCACTAGAAGCTTGGTAATTTGAATATCTAAATGATCTGTAAGGAAATAAGTGGAGTTATGTATATTTTATGAGTGATAACAATCAGTTATGTCACACATCTGCGGGATAACTTGTGGCATTATCTCAGATGCAGCACAGGGAGATGCACTTGGTGATTCAGTCCCAGAAGAGGACAGGACTAAATGGGGGTTCATTAAGTTGTACTTTCATCTCTGGCAGTGCTTGTTGCAGGGGCACAGGGAATGGGGACAGCTTTAGTCCTGATCTACAGTTCCCAAGCTATTCCCTCCTCCTGTTTGATCCCACAGGAGTTCTTTCTTGCCTTCTGTCCCGTGTAAGAGGGTAGCTGCCTTTATCTCAGGAACAAAACTCTTAATGTATGTGGTCTGGTCAGGAAAGCAAAATGTTTGCAGTTAGTCACAAGATTCAGTAAAGGCAGAGGAGTTATTATAATTCTTAAAATAAATTGGAATCACTTTCAAATCATATGTAAACACAGACCATGTTCTTGTTATCATGCATTAGCTTTGAATTGTCAATACCTGGGCAAAACTGTGAGGACATATTGTAACACATCCTTTTATTAAGTAAACAAAAAAGAGCTTTCTTGCTCGAGGGATTCATTGCTGAATGTATTATTAGATATTACATAAATACAGAGATTAACCCCTCTGTACTTTGTTTATCTGGTATTAAAACCTACTGCATTGGCAGGCATGGTGATCATGCTGCAATGAACTGGAAAGATAAAAGCCAATCTAACTATATTTATTATGCAAGAGCAGTCAACAGTCAAGCTAATAACATTTTTTACAATTAACTTTGATAGATGTGAATTGAAAGGAGCTAGAGCTAGATGATTGGTTTTTTTTCTATGCAGGTTACCATTTGACAAGAGCACATTTACAGATTAATGGTTACTGAGAAAGAAGAAATCCAAGTACCAAATTCTGACATTCTAAAAGAGTTCAGTGTTTTAAAAGACAGCTTTTCTGGATTGAGGACAGCAAGATTTGGGTTTAAAAGCTGAATGATGAAACTCATAAATGGTTTTGAAGATGCAAAGTCAAGAAAATAGTAAATAAATGTCTTTGAAGGATTAACTTTAAAAAGGATTTCACTAATCACTGCTTATGAAGGAATGACCTTCAACATAAATAGAGCTATTTTTTCAAACCAAAGTCAATTTGATGGGAACAGATCTAACAGGGAATAAAATCACAAATTGTCTGCAATCAAAACGCTTTGTGCAAGGTCATAAAAGCATTCAGTCCATCTGTCAATGGTAGGACACTCATATTTTAGGTCTATGGTCTCTTCTTGGTGGTGAAGAGTGTGATATAATAGATTTAGAGTCTAAGGCCAAAAGGACCCTTAGATCATTCATCTGACTGACACCATAGGACATCACAGGACATCACATTTCCCCTATGCACCTCTACACTGAGCCCAACAGTTCTTATGGGTTAGACTGTGGATTTGCCATAAACTCTAGGAAAGGCATATTCTTACATGGTCTGTGGAACAAGGTCACTGACTGAGAGAGAGATTAGGTCGCCTGCATTCCTGCACGGGCCATGTGGGCCACTGCAAGGAAGTGGCTTGAGTCTACCACGTACTGAGGAGGCAAGATGGGAAGGCTATCTCCACTCGTCTTTACAGGAGAACTCTAGCCAGCATTAATGCCAAACAAGAGCTTGAGATACATAGTGGCTAGTCCTAGAGGTTGGAGAAAGCCCCTTCTAGCTTCAGCCATGGACCCCATCTTCTCCATAGGAAAGAGAAGCTCTGGGCCTGGCCCCATCACCCATCTTCAATTATTCCTCTGTCTTTCACTGTTCTTTGATGGGAATGAAACCTTCAGTTCCTGTCCTGGGGGAGAAAGATCTAGCAAAATTCAGTTGATCTGTGCTGCAGAGAAGCTTTGAGAGGGCTCCAGGGTCCATCTGGCCTGTATTGACTACCTGGTGTATTGAGAAAAGTGTGAAAGGAGTTGGTGCCATAAAAGTATGAATTCAGCTGAAAACACAGGGGTCCCTTCTGAGTACAGATCAGCATTCAACAACTACTGGGCACTAGAACTGTTTTTTCCTATACAGACTGTAGTCTACAGTCTTCATTTTAGTCAGCAGACAACCTGCTTGTACAGTGGCTTTATTCTAGCTGCTTTTTTTCCCAGGGTGATTCCTTTTGATTTATTGTTTTTTTTTAATTGTTATTGCAAATGCCTCAACGGTCTAGTGCACTATTTAAAGGGAAAATTCTTGTTATTAACAAATTAACTGTAGAGTAGAAGAAGCATAAAGAAAAATAAAACAGATGAGAACAAAAAAAAAGAGAGCTGAAAAGGAAACATTCACTTGTCTAGATACATCCATTTTTTCACTAGAAATATAGACCACACATTCTGTATATTCTGAGTTGCAAATTGTCAAGCGAATGAATTAATTAATCATTAATTGAGATTAATTTTCTTACTTTTCCCACTTCAGAATAAAGAAGAATAAGAGATGATCATATAAGTCTCAGTCCACTGAAGCATTGGCTCTACTAAGGTTTGGATCAAACCCCAAGATTTAGGGAGTTTTACAGATACAAAAGCAATGAGAAGGAGGGACCTGATTGCAATAACCAGGCTGCAACATACAGTTCCTTATGGTGGGCAAAAAAAGCAGAGGTAAAAAAGAAAGAGAACATTTCTTCCTTGTGACTTGATTAAGGGAGACTGGTTCAAATGATAATATAACAAGGCTTCCACATGGATTATCACAAAAAAAGGGGAAATAGTGGTATTAACAAGAATTGTTTATTCTTCTAATGAATGTATTCTGTAGAGTAAAATGTTAGGAAAATCTATATGGAATGGAAAATGAATCCATGGTCACTGGACAACATACGTAACAGAGCATGTTAATGTTCAAGCAATCTGAAGATAAAGTGGATTATAAAACATTAAGACTCAAAATAGAAATGAGACATTGTTAGATCTTTTGATAAGTGAAGAGGAACTACACCTGGCCTGGACTCAACTGGGATGGTTGAATCTGTGTAATTTTTATATCTTTGGATGTAACAAGAAGTATGACCCTGGGAAGGGAAGAAGGAAACTAACATGACAACAACCCAAAACCTACAGACATCGTGCAAACTATCAGCTCTTTTTCCCCTACGTGTTACAGTAAGAACTGGAGGTGGCAGGTTTGGAAAAGACAAAGGAAGTGTGATAGTTTTGACTGGAAATAAGAGAAATGGAACAAGTGACTAGGCATCTCTTAGATAAATAGAGGTCTTTTAGATCAAGAGCTGAAATATTGTCTTTTTATACATAGCTTTGAGCAGCTCATAATCGAATCTGAGAGTGTCCTGAATATTGCTGGAATATTTCTACATTTGGAGGAGTACTTTACAAAATTCCTGTATTTATTTGTAACTTCTTTATTAACATATTCCATTTATCAGTGTTGTCCATTGTTCTCCCTGAACCACCCAGAAGCACAACTGTAATTTTTTTTTTCCTTTCTAGGCAACTCCACGGTTCTATCACAGGGTTGACTTATTCAATCCAACCTGTGGTCCCTGACAGGTTTACTTTAGAGTTCAGGAAAGTGCATGCCACAGCCAAACCATGGTGTAAGTGGACATCTTGAAAATAGGAACTTGTAAGGTTTTTAATTAAATTTTCCTTTGACGTTTCAAATGAATAAGTGTTACTTTTCATACTCAGTGAACAGGGAATTTTTATGTCTCAAAAAAGAGAAAAAAAAGAAAGGAGTAATTAGACTGTTTAGTGGTAAAATACAGGTATATGAATAGCGTGAGAGAACTGTATATCCACAAGGTCAGTTCAACATTCCTACTAATTTGTACCTGAGATTGTTTCCATTATGCACAACCAATACTGCCTTTCCAGAGACTCCTGAGTTGTAAATAAAGTGACAGACTTTTATGTCAGTAATTGGGTAGTATTGAGTTATTGAGAAGTGGGCTGAAGGAACATGATAATGTTAATGAAAGCTCTTGCACAATGCACGTACTTGAAAGGAGTACAAAGGTATAACTTGTCTAGGATGGCCTATTTCAGTAGTCAGTAAGAAGATGAATATGATGGTGTCAAACAGAGATAATTGATACCAATTTTATGTATTTAAATTTCTATCAAAGAAATGCACTGAAATCCATCATTCCATTTGCAGTGACAAGCTGGTGTAATAGCAGCAGAATTTTTAGGTTTAATTCTTTTATAACTTGTGATAAGCTGTTATTCTGAATTATCAAGATTATGAACTGGCAGATTTAAAGATCACACTTGGGGCTCAGTAATGCTTTCCATATGAAAAAGGTATTAAAATAGATGGGAAAATATTTTCTAAGAACTGAGCTGCCAGGAAACACTGGAACCATATAAAAAGCTTTTCAGATATAAAGCTACCACACTTCTCTTTTCTTTCTGATAGATCCCACACAGAAAGCCTGTTCAGGTAGTGATCACAGCATCACTTCATACGTTTGTGCGCCTCTGCAGCAGTACCAGACCTTTCATCACCACCTGCCATACACCCAGAAATCCTCACTTCCCCAGCGTGCCCTAAAGACCCAAAGAGTCCTGAGTGCATTCAACAAGCAAGTGCTGTATGGTGACTTGCTATTTAAACAATCATCACAACTGCTTGGAGAAATATCAATTAACAGTGGATGATCAACACAACTGTTCTTCATGTGCACAGGTAATCGATCTCTTCCAAAGAACATCGTCTTCTTGGAAAGGATGGAGGTCCATCAGGAAACTCTTGAAAGGCTTTTGTGCAGACAGCAGTTGTACTGGAAAGGGCACTACCTTGATCATATGCAGAACCATGTAGGAACACACAATGTTTCCTATAGTCTGCCCTGACTTCTATGCACATATAACCTCTTGTCTTGAAGGTTACTGATGTTGAACTGTTACTGCTTGCTCAGCATCATCCTGAGCCTATCTGACCAATACAAACACAGCCAAACCTTCAATAGTTCTCCTACTAGGCAAGTAATTTCCAATGCATTTTCTTCTTCCTTCAGAGATGCTTCAACAGAACATTTTATTCCCATTCAGGTTGAGTGGAAGTACTGCATTGTCATTTTATTTATGGTTTTCTTACAGTCCATTTAGCCACAACCATGTTTGCACATCCACAAAAATTTAAAAAATAAACAAACTTTTAATATGAATACTAAAGATCCTGCCTTCCTGCAGACTGATGTTTAAATAAGTTCTTTGGCATTCCTTTCCTCTTTCAACATTTTTGTTTTATTTGCTGTTGTGCTGCACAAAAAATTGGTATATAAATACATCACCCATCTCCATACAGTTTCAATATTTCAGTGACTGGTAATTTATTAAAAGCTTTTACAAAAACTTTCTCTAAATTAGAGCATATACATGTCACTGGAGTAAATGGTTTGCTTACTGATAAATGAAACTGAGAATGCAACATGGCAATTTCAACTTTGCAATGATTTGTGTCAGTTGTTTTGTCTTAATTTTTCAATGCTGACAATGCATTTACAGGGCCTATGTGATGTGAGTACATTTTTACTGACTCTGTGATGTTCTGACATGCAAAGTCATGTCATTTTTCAAACAGATGAGGAACAATCCCAAATGTTTCCATATTCTTCTTATTTAAAAAATATATACCTTACATTTGTTTTTGGTTAAGATAAAGGCTTCTTACTTTCTTGTCATTGATGATGTTTAATCACTGGCAATTTAAATAAAAATATTTCAAACTACTTATCTCTCACACTTACTTAGGGTGGATAGGGGGTTTTAAACTTTCACTAATCCAGGCTGCAAAAGGCCCTTATGAAGAAACACTTTAAATAAGACCCATTACATGACAAGACCAAAATTCCTCAAGATGCTTTATAGAAGCCCTGTCCAACATGGTAAGTTGTTCTCCTGATCTCTGTGTTTTCCGTGACTGATTACAAAATGGAAGACCAAGACCACAGATTCATTCCCTCCCAGTAAGCCTGCGCCACCCCATATGTTCCTTCCTAACACCTGATGCATTAAGAAGACTATGCTATTTGTCATTTAAAATATTTTCAGTGGAGAGTTTGGGATGCTGTTAAGTGACTTTTGGTAACAATTTCCTATTTATCCCAGAAAAATGTGTGTGTGGGTGGAGGTATGGCAAAAAAAATTCTCTAAATAAAATGTTCCATTAGAAAATGAAAATATTTCAATTCAGATGAGCTGCTGCTGTTCTTCACTGGATTTTTTTTTTTTTTTGCTGTGTTTCATCTCTGTTCTCTATGTTGTCTTGAATTTTTCTTAACACAGATATATATTTTTATGAAAAAAATCTGTTTTTCTCAGCAGGTCCCAAGGCTTGGTGATTGTGGTAAGAGGTAGAAAAGAGTAGAGAGATTTCTTATTGCCTGCTTTGTACAGGGAATATCTGCATATTATTTATTTAATATTAATATTATGCATTATTATTAATACTGTATTTAATGTAAAGTCTAATTTATATGTAAAGTTAGATAATGAATCATATAATATGGATCATAATATAACATGCATAAAATATGTATGTTTGTTTTTATACATATAAACACCATAATATGTAAAATGTGCAATGATACATTATTTCTTATATTAATAAAATTAATATGCATATTATGTATTTATGCAGCTGCACCTGCAATTTGGCCTTCCTCTGAGAGAACTGGAGGCCATTAGTCTTGATTAAACTGGGATATAATATTCAAAAACCTCATGAAAATTGAGAGAGTTTTTTTTTATCTTCCTTCTTTAGATGACTATTAGCTATCTAAAAAAGCAAACATGCAAAAAAAATTCATCAACCAATAAGCATTTGATATTATAAGTCAGAAAATGCACAAGCATTTAAAAAAAACCCACTTAGCTGCAAAGGCAGATATACTGCTCGTTGATGTTTACCTGGTTTAACAGTTACTTGCAATGCATGGACACAGTTCTGTTGCGTAAAAAACAGACCATGGCCAGGATATTGCATTTCTCCAGTGATGACAGCTTTTATTGGACTGATTTCATATGAGAGCTCCTAAAACCTCCACACAGGAGCAGGCCATTGATAACTTCGTCTTCCAGTGTCCATTACTGCAGTGCACAGAAGCAGACCTGGGAGCAGGGACCAGGGCTTCAGGCTCCAGCACCTTCCTGACCAGTAGCCACCCCTGGAACACTCCTACAAAGCCACGCTCTGGCTTGCAGCTGTGGCGGCAGGGCTTTGTGAGGAGAGGGTACGTAAAGTTCCCCTGATGACCAAGGGCCCTGGGCTTCTGTTGAGCACGTGTTTAAAAGATCCTTTTGACAAACCTACAGAAAACCTATGCAGAAACTTCTTTTAAGACAGCACTAAAAAAGCATGTTTCTCCTTGTGCAATTTAAAAGTCCTGGCAGAAGCTTTCTTGGACCACTGTTTGAACATTGCCCTTCTTGGAGAATCTTCTTTTAAAGATCCATTTTTCAGGGCAGTTCCACAGACACTGAACCAGTGCTGCTGCAGCAGGACCGTGTTTAGCCAAATCTACTGCCTCAACCAGCTGAACGTGCAACTTCAGGAGCACTGCTGCCTGAACCAGATGGCTACTGATAAATGGCAGGGTTGGCCCATGGCAGCCCTAATTTAGATCAGCATATGCTGATCTGAAAATCATCAACCATCTTCCCCAGGTTTTAAATTTTACTACACTAGATGTAAATCCTGTGAGAATTACATCAGTTACAATGAAGTGTAAGAAGCTCTAAATGTTTTTTTCTGGTTATACAGATGCTAAAGCTGAAAATCAAAACTAGGGAATCTTAGAATATGTTCTCATATTCATTATCACTTGAAAGCTAGTTGAAAATAAGACCCAACTAGGTAACTATATTTCTCATAATAGGTACAAGTTCTCATGAAATAAATGTAAAAATGGCAAAAAGCCAGCACGTGAAATAATATGGAATTAATTTATGAGTCTGTAGTACAAAACAAAGCATGATTCAACTCAGTTAGGTAAAGAACAAGGAAAAAAATAATTTTGTTTTCCTTATTACTGTATCTGTCATTTTCCTGCTCAGATACAGGCTTTGTTTGTACTTCAGGCTCTTTGTTTCACATTTTTCTTAGCGACACGGTGTTCTTTGCCATGACAGTTTTGGGATGCTTTTTCCTCTTCCATTATCTGCTATAGAAAAACAAGAAAGCATGAAGATACTTACCTACCCTGGGGGTGGAATATTTACATTTACCAATACGAGAGTTCATAGTAAAGATATGAAGATGAAAAGCTGCGGCAGGTTCAAAGCTCAATCACCTGACCTATTAATTTCAATCAATATTGACAAGCCCTAGATTGCCTTATAGGCCTGCTTCTTAAGTCAAGAGCAACAGGCAGTGGTGAATCAATGTTGAATAGATTCCTACATGTTCCAGTACAACTGCTTTCCTCTTCTGGGCAACTGTAAAGCAAAACAGCATGTTCTATATCATGTTACCTTGAATATGCATCAGTTAGATTACATTAATAGGAGATATACAATCCCTGGACATCTTCACTAAAACCAATCCTTTCTTATTTACCACTCAATTCTGAAAAAGGTATGTTTCAAGTCTTTCACACACATTAAATATTTAACTTCACAAATTTACACAAGAAAGTTTCTGCTTAATAGAAGCATTCTTTCTGTTTAACAAAAGAGACTGAGGCTAAAGCCCCACTTGGCAAAGACGATGGATGTACTACATTTCAGACTTGGGAAGGGTCCTACCTAGCTCCTATCAGTCTTTCATTTAAGACCTCTTTTTTATAAGTCAAACCTGTCCACTTTCAGACTTCTGTATGGCTGAGATTTAGATCCAAACTTTTAGCCATACTGCAAGTGGCAAAGTTTGGATAACCCGTAAACTTTGGGATATTTTTCCTGGTTCCTTAGAATGTGATCACAAACATAAATTAGAAGTTGACAGTTGTCCATCCTGGAAATTAGCAAGGTTTGAAAGTGCAGTCATTCACTTCAAACAACAAGTTGGTAAGCTAAAGTCCAAAAGTCCAAAATCTTACTTTTTTTTGTGGTGTGATGTTCATTGTCACTGGTATCCTCCTGCCTAATAATCCTACTTCCCCTCTTCTTTGAAAACATGTCTGTGTATTTAAATGACTAGAAGCTTTGCTAAAATAATTGGGAAAGGAATTCACACTGATATCAGCTGCCTGAATTAATGTAAAAGCCAGATACAGTCTTCAGAGGGGTGGTCTTCTTTGTATTACACTTATGTTCATGCTAGAAAAAGAACTAGACTAGAAATCTTAGTGTAATCAGGCTTAAACAGATGGCATTTAGAACAGGCGGGAAAAAGATATTGTGTGCTCTGATGTTAGTCACGGAATATAAATGAGAGCAGTTAAAGATAGCTATGGATCAATTCTGATCCAATTCCTTGTGAGTGAAGCTCCACATCAGCATAGCCCCATGGTTTTAGTGAGACTTTGTGAAGATCATAGAATCATAGAATCATAGAATGGTTAGGGTTTGAAAGGACTCTGAAGATCATCAAATTCCAACTTCCTCCCACTAGCCCAGGTTGCTCAAAGCCTCATCCAGCCTGGCCTTGAACACCTCCAGAGATGGGCCATCCACAGCTTCTCTGGGGAACCTGTTCCAGGGTCTCACCACCCCCACAGTAAAAAATGTCTTCCTAATATCTAATCTAAATCTACCCTCTGTCAGCTTAAAACTGTTACTCCTCGTCCTGTCACTACATTCCCTGATCAAGAGTGCCTCCCCATCACTCCTGTAGCCCCCTTTAAATGCAAGAAGGCTGCTGTAAGGTCTCCCCGGAGCCTTCTTTTCTTCAGGGTGAACAACCCCGACTTTCTCAGCCTGTCCTCATAGGGGAGGTGCTCCAGCCCTCTGACCATCTTCATGGTTCTCCTCTGGACTCACTCCAACAGGTCCATGTCTTTCCTGTGCTGAGGACTCCAGAGCTGGACACAGTACTCAAGGTGGGGTCTCATGAGAGCAGAGCAGAGGGAGAGAATCACCTCCCTTGACCTGCTGGTCACATTTCTTTTGGTGCAGCCCAGGACACGGTTGGCTTTCTGTGCTGCAAGCGCACATTGCTGGCTCATGTTGAGCTTCTCATCAGCCAACACCCCCAAGTCCTTCTCCTCAGGGCTGCTCTCAATCCATTCTGATGCATATGTCAGTCCATTTATCTTAGATTTTAAAATTAAAGAAAGGAATGACTAAAGGCGAATCCTGTCTGGCTATGAAATGCAATTTGAATTTGAAAAGAAGGAAAACAGTTAAGTTCTCCATGGGGGTGTGCATCAGTAAAGCTTTCAGACTCTTGACAGCTACAAGGATCTTCAAAATATTTAGGGAAGTTGAAAAGTACTTACAGAAACCCTGAATAATGAGGAAAGCAACTTTAATGAGGCTAACCTCAGGGAACACTCCCTTACTGAGTGGTATTCTGCTTTAGGAGGACAACTGTAATTGTTAAAATAATTTGTTGAGATTATTTTTTTACCATCTTTTTTCTTCAGTTACAATTAGAGGTGAGTTAAGATGGAAAATACTCATAAATTGCCACCAATTTTCAAAGCCAGTCAGCAAGCTGACCACACCGATTAAAAAGATTTGTTAAACAATATGCTGAAATATCACAGCTGCTTCAGGTAAATGGATGGATGCTAAGGCAGGTGACTCCAATGACATGTAAAAGTGAGATAAAAATGAATCTCCATAAAGTGGATTATACCTTGCTACAAAAGCGAATTTTGTAATGGCTATGCATTTTTTTTTTTCTGGAGGTCAGCGTGTTCAAAAAAGCTGAAAAGGAAATTATATTTTCAGAATGGAAGAAGGTAATTGTGTTCATGTTTTAATCAGAATAGAAGAAATATTGGAGGGGCTATTACTGTGTCATAGCAATGCAAGCAAAGGCAGTGAGATAATGTCAGTTTCTTGCAATTTAAGGTAAGGTGAAGTGAATGCTCTTTGTTACTGCTGAGAGATCTGAGGACTATATCTACCCCATGTAACACTGGGCAGTTTACTGAGCAGCTGAGTTAGGACAGTGGGCAGCAGAGGCTCCTGCCAGTACAAAGGAGCATCTCCAAAGGGTAGTTCAGACCCTGCATAGGACAAATTACTTTTCCCTCTCATCACTGAGGTTTGAAAGAGTGAAAGTTCTTGTAAGTTGGATCCTCAGCCTAACAGTACGTGGGTAGCAGAAAGCTGTATGCGCTGGCCAGGAGTGACCACAAAAATACTTGGCTGGTCCAGCCAAGCAGCTGGCACAGCAAGGTACCGGGAAAGTGAGATGACCATCATTAAAGAAAAAGTTCCTGCCTTGATTGGATATGTTGTTTCACAAATCTACCATTTGCAGGTTTCAATATACAACACATTGCTATGAGGTGATAAACCAGAGTACAATTCCCCTCTCCAACAAACTAAAGCTGACAGAAGACCTGATCCAAAGCCAGTGAATGTTTTTCTACTGATTTCAGTGGACTTTAGATCATATCAATAAAATCAATTCTAAATTCTCATCTAAATAGCAGTGAGGTACAGCAAAGGCATGACTGATTTTATTGCACACATAAATGTAAGCAGGAACTCTTCTTCAGAATGCAACTTGCTTACCCAATCAGTGTTAAATATCAGGCTTTGCTCATGTTTTGTTTAATGTTACCCAGCTATAAAGTCATGACTGACACTTTTTTGCAAGAGAGGTGTTAGGTCTGCCATCTCAGCCAGCTCCAGATTTGTGTAATTACCTTCTGCCCCTGCAGTTTAAACAAGATACACCATTTGTCTTCATTACCTGCCCTAAAATTGCTCTTCCAATTTGCTGTGCTTTACTGCAATAGCTGCTGCATTTCACTGCAGAAGTGATTGCTTTTAAGTGGCAGGTGAGTTGATTTCAGAAAGATAGATAGTTTATATAAAATATTTTGGGGTGCTTTGAAGTGAGCAGTGCTCAGAATTATTTTTTATGTTTACAGTCCTTATGACTATGCCAGGATAGTCACATTAAATATGCTATTTGGCAGGTTTTATTTTTAAATATTACCATATGGTATATGTTCATCACCCAAGCTATCTCACAGAACAATTCCGTATGAGTGTTTGATGTTAATTTTATTTGGGGCTGTGCTGAGATCGTCATGCCAGGTTAATTAAAGCACTACAAAGAATTCTGTACAATGAACTGATGCTAAAACAGAAGGAACTGTCAGTTTTCAGTGAATAAAATAGCAGTGCTAGAAGGTAATTATCTCCTTTTGGTAGCAGAAAGAAATTGAGAATATTGCAGAGCTCTGTAAAAAAAGGAAAAAAACACCACGAAAAGAAAAGCCCACCAACAAAAACCTTATAACAAAGATTAACTACTTGGGTAAATTTATTCTTAACTTGGCAGCACTGAATGTAACATTCAGAACGTTGTCATATAGAATGTCATACAGAACAGTGTACTTGTGGGAAAAGGGGTGGAAGTATATTTCGGTATGGGTGTACCATTCTTTAACTTATGAGCATTGCCACTGATAACTTGAAATGTAAAATGCTTTCTCCTCTGTGGGTGTGACACAATCAATTCAAATAATGCACTAAGAAGATGAAACATACCTTTACTTTAAATATGTTTCTGCCAACATTTCTGAACAAAAGTCCTTTCCACAGTCCTAGATTTATCTTTCATTGTAAGCCAGTAAGTTTAATTAATCACTAGAATGATTCAGTTTTATGCCTTTGTAATTCCATAAATTTGAATTCAGACACATCCATGGTAGCTGAAGTTATGCAGTGGTGAATAAAATGTCACGCCAGAAGACCATCAAAACTACAGGAGGACAGGAAACGTTTTGTCCCCTCATATTTTTCTTGAAGTGAAATATATTTTGTTCTGAATCAGAAAGAAACATAGAATCTTAAAATGTTAGAAACAAAAAAATTCTGAAAAAGCAAAATCTTTTAAAATCAAGAAAAACACTGACATTTCATTTTTACTATTCCAGCTACTTTTAATGATGATGAGCCTGTACTTCACAGCAAGCAATTCTGAATCAGTATATTGGCATTTTTAATTTAGAAGAAGACTAACCTGAATATGTATGCCTTCTACAGCTGCTGAACCCTGCACGCATGCTTCCACCCAGAACAATGTGCTGCAGCTCTGTTGCATTTGTTACAAATGAGAAACACAAAATTCTGGAAAATGGAAAACCTCATTTCTAGGACAGCAGGGCTGACAGAAAAGGCAGTGTAATTAACCTGCAGTGTGATATTTCACGCTGCTCATGTAAGAAACAAAGTTCCCTGCAGGAGAACATGGAACTCAGTGAATACCCTCTGCTGCTGTAGCATCCCCTATACTAGAGGCCAGTTTCTAGTCTTGAGAGTACCATGAGGGGGGAAATTTAGGGAGCAGTTGACCCTTATGGCACCCATTTCCTCTTCCCCTTCCATAAGAAATTTTGATGATTTGGACCATAGAGTTCACATCATAAAATGATCTACATTATAAAGTACGTTCCCCCTATGCCACGCTTCATAAGCTATGCAATCCTCTGTCTTTCATACCATGCCAAAGGTTCAAGGCACAGGCAGCAACAGTGCTCTCACATGTGGAGACCCTGCAGGGAAAGCCAAGCCTGCCAACCGCCCTGATCATGTCTGAACTACTTGTTGGCATCCAGGGAATCAGGATAGGGCTGCAGACATCACGGAAGCATGGATTAGATGGTTCTAGATGGTGGTTCTAGATGGTAACTTGATGCCCGCTTGTCCCATAATATTCCAGAAAGGACCATATCCATACTGAAAACATCTTCTTCCTTAGTTTTTCAATGAAGAAACTGCACCGCTGTGTACTTTTACATCTTGACCTGCAGTCAGCTCCAGAGATCCATCAAAAAAATGGTCAGTCTGATATGGCAGTGGGAAGCTACACATGTGGCAATAAGGAGACACTTTCTTTTCCTCTAAAAACCAGTTCCTTTATGACATGCTATCACAGACTGAAAAAAAAATTACAGCAAGGCAGTGACATTTTGAAATATCCTTTTCCAAAACCCATTTCTGTTCATGTGGCTGGAAATGGTATATCTTGCTTTCCTTATTAATCCAGTATGATCTTGTGAAAAGTATGTCTGGGGCACAAGCACCTGCACAAAACCCAGATGAGGTTTAGGAGGCTGAGAATTTGATCTTACATTTTTAAAGGTAACAAATATATTTTAGATTAATGAAAGAGAAAGGCAGCTGATGCTTTTGGAAGCTAAACCTGACCTTTTCTGCAATACAAAACAATCACCTTGAATGTGTACAATGTACATTCTTGGCCTTAAAAAGATTAGTATAATAGTATTTAACTTTGTTTTCTCATGAGGAAGGACAGCAATTTCAATTTAATTTAACACTTTGCTTACTGTGAAATAAAGGTCTAAATGCACAACACAACAGAGAAAAGTCTGAATGATTTTCTAACCTTGCATTATGGTCTGCTCATTCAGATGCTTAGAGAAATTAATGTCAAGTCATCAGACTTCATTCCACTATTTAATTTGTTATTTTAGATCCTTTCAAAATTATATCTAGGTATTCACCCTATAACAGTACTCCCATGAAAAAAATGCCAACCAAAGAGAAAGAACAACCTCTTTTATAACACACTCACAACTCTCAGCTGAATTAACAGTGTCAGTCATGGTCTGAGTGGAACTCTGGTTAACAGTTTCTGCAACAATTTACACCCATGTGGGCTGCAAGCCTGGGGCTTTACTGAGGAAGTGTAGACTCTGTCAGATGGCATGTTTATTTTGAACCCATATTGGTCCACATCATTATCTGTCCATTTGGCATCAGACTTGACAGACATTTTTTGCAGAGTTCTACCACTGTGCTCTGACTGGCCTCTCTGGGCATTTTGTGTGCTACTGGTCAAGGTTGCCAGTTCAAGCATGCAGTATGCAATACATACTAACACTTGCAGCTAGGAGGGAGATCAGCAAACTGGACACAAATACTCTGCCTAAACATTAGTCTTTATATTACTGAGGTGCTTTGCATTAAAACAAAGCAATGCATCAACCAATTGCATCAATGGCATGAATTTTAACAAGACGAAATTGTGGATTCTGCACCTAGGACGGAGTAATGCTGGGCACAAGTATAAACTGGAAGAAGAGTGGTTGGAGAGCAGCCCTGCAGAAAGGGATCTGGTGGTACTGACTGGCAGCGGGCTGAATACGCGTCAGCAGCGTGCCGCGGTGGCCAAGAGGGTAAACCGCATCCTGGGGTGCATCAGTCACAGCATAACCAATGGGTCAAGAGAAGGGATCATCCCACCGTAATCAGCGTTGGTGCAGCCTCACCTGGAGTACTGTGTGCAGGTGTGGGCCCCACAATGTAAGAAGGAGGTTCAGGTACCTGAATGCGTCCAGAGAAGGGTAACAAAGCTGGCGAAAGGGCTGGAAAGGGATGTGCTATGAGGAGCAGCTGAGGACTCTGCATTTGTCTAGTTTGGAGACAAGGAGGCTGAGGAGCGACCCCATTGCTCTCTAGAGCTTCCTGAGGAGGGGATGTGGAGAGGGAGGTGCTGATCTCTTCTCCCTGGGATCCAGTGATAGGACACACGGGAATGGTTCAAAGCTATGCCAGGGGAGGTTTAGACTGGAAATTAGAAAGCATTTCTTTACCGAGAGGGTGGTCAAACAGTGAAACAGGCTTCCTAGAGAGGTGGTTGATGTCCCAAGCCTGGCATTTGGACAATGCCCTTAATAACGTGCTGTAACTTTTGCTCAGCCTTGAAGTGGTCAGGCAGTTGGACTAGATGATCATTGTGGGCCCTTTCCAACGGAAATGGTCTATTCTCTTCTATTCTGTTCTACTCTGTTAAAAGTAGACTAAAGAGGTGGTGGTTAGACAACTAGGACTTTCAGCTCTCAGTTCTTTATTCACAACCGAAACTGAGTAACTAAGAACTTCATTGTGGAGAAGATGTTGAGAGGTAGCTTTGGGGTGTAAGTTGCCTGTTCTGCACCCATGCTCCCAGCAGTGCATAAGGATGTATTATGAAGCACTGGGGTTGGCAGAAAAACCACTTTAGGAAGGTCTCACCTGTTGATCTTTGTCTGCTCGTTCCTGCCAACCATGGATCAGGATGAAGGGATGAGGTGAAGTGCAGCATGGGCTGAGGGCTGCATGGGGGCAGGCAAGCTTGCTGTGATGACTGCAGTGCTGAAAGCCAAGCACCTTACTCAGCTGCTTCTCATATGCTGTTAGGATGTTTTGAAAGCAGAGTATCTTATTTCACTCAAGGACACTTCTAATGATCTTTAAATGTGCATTATGGTGTTTACTATGGAGTACTTAATTTGCTCTATTATCAAAAATTCTATGTGACTTTGAACAGCCACATACACATCCCTGACTTTGTGGGTTGTCCCAAAAAATGACAGAACAAAATCTAATACAAATATTCAAATAGTTATGTTATTCTTCATATTCCTACCTAGTTTCTTACGAGTGACAGGTATCCAGTCACTGTTTTGTTCATAGCTTTTCAGACACTAAAGGAGAACAAGGATCAAAAGACAGCATGAATCATGGTTTTTTTTAACTTCTTAAGAGTTCCTAGCTATTAAAACTCATCTATTATCTATTGTTTTTCTGTTTGTTTGTCTGTTCCATTACCAAGCTCGCTACAATAAACTATGTATAATAATTGGGAGCTGAATAAGTATTATAAGCTTGCTTGGTCAGAAAAGCAGACATGAATGAACACAGTGACAGAACTTGCTGGCTATGTCTTGTATGTCTTGGGAACTGGCTGTCATTCATGTCTGCTACTTAACTATGACAAAGATTTTTAATTGTGACTCTGCCTACAATCTTGCTCAAAAAAGTTCTTTCCTTGAAAAAATTAGTGCCAAATGTCTCTGCTCTTCACTGATAACTCCTCATTGCTACAACCTCAGTCTAACAACAGGGTTCTCTGATCTTAGCAATTCAGTTCTTCAGCTCCATGCTTCTTAAATGTATTTTGTTGTGGTCATATATATGACTTCTTTTATTAATGCAGATGAAAACATCAATAGCTAATGTTTCATGCTGGGGACTGAAGAATATAGATTTTTGTAGCATCTGTACATAAAGCTACCAGAAGCTGCCATTAACTTATTTGATAACCACTTATTTTAGAAAGAAGTTACAAAATACAAGTTCCAGCTATAAGCCAATGTCAGAAAATCACCCCTGGTGTTGACAAAATGGAAAACAAGGTCTTTTTTCTTAAAAAAAAGCTTTAATTCAAGCTCAGCTGGTGGGTGCTGAAGCAGGAAAATCCCATCTTACAAATCAGATAGTGTTTTGATGATAAGGGTTTGCAATTTCCCTACCTTTTAATAACATCTTTTATACAAACATCAGCAGAAGTTCTGAGTTTTATATTAACATCAGCAAGTATGACAAAACTCCTTCTCAGACTGCATCTAGGCTTTGCTTCTTTTCAAAACTCTAGTTAAAATAAGCTAATTTGGTTAAAGTTCATCAGACAGCTTCACAAACAAACCACTCAGGAAGGCCTGGCACGTTTCATTACGAAACATTGATACTTTTTACCTCAAAGCAGTTAAACTTTTTGGAGACACTAGCTAATTTTATCTTGAAGAAGTAAAAACAAACAAAAGTAAACTAAAATAATATTTTAAATTAATTGTATTCTATGGGAAAATGCAGCAAATAATTTGAACTCCAAATTAATTATTTTTTGTAGCTTGATTCATTATTGAAAATGTTTCAGATGTGTATGTGTGTGTTTGTGTGAACCATCAAATTTTCCCCATATTTATGTATATATTTATTGACCAGTGGCTGTGCAGTTGCCAAGACTAAGTGTATAAATGAAGCTTTATTTGTAGGGAACTGTAATAATCTTTATTAGACCAGCTGATACAGCTGGTAGGAAACAAACACACTTGCAGGTTTACGAGCCCTGCTCCAGATCTGGAAGTGTTGCAGCAACCTCAGGCTAAATATTCGCTGCAGACAAATGCTCTGAATTTCACTTGATTATGTTAAACAGTCAGACATTTTGAGAAACAACGTGATGGGCATGAGAAGACCAGAAGGGCAGGTTAGCAAGAGGGGAGATGACAGGGTCGCTTGTCCCAATGGGACAAGCAGAAATGGAGTAGAGGGAGTAATTACCAGCTTGAACTGAGAGATCCAAGTGGCACTTTTTACTTCAGATAGGTAATAAGGGAATTAACTGTCTTTTAGTTTTGTGATAGTTAAAACAATGGAAGACACTGTTAAAGGCATCAGCCAGCATAGAAAAGCCTAGCATAAAGCTGAGAAATAGGCTGAAGGTTATTCTTTTGGGATAAATGTCTGGTAATCAGTCTCTTCCTTTGTCTTCAGGCCCAAACCCCAGCTCCTTGCTCATGCAAGAAATATCTGTGGGTGGCATGCTGAACTGGACGGGATTTAATGATATGAGGACATCAATGGGAACACTGGGTTGTATAGGCCTATTCAGCAGGCTAGTTTGTTTTTGTCTGGTCCTATTTATCAATCCCACTTGTGGCATTTTGCCACAAACAGTCCTACCGCAGCATCACGGGTACAGCATGTGTATATATATAAAACAACGATAATTTTATTGAAGATATATATAATTTCAAATTTCTTAGCACTTGGAAAAACTTCACTTGTAGAGGGGTTATACTAAATAAAATGAACAGCCTTCTGTTTCACTGGAAGCACTCTGAGATATTTCAGCACTAAAATCTAGAGATTATTTTCATTCTCCTCTGAAGGACATGGTGTAAACATGTTCAATAGATTCATTATTTACAACACTGCATCAAGCAGCAGATGTATTTGCTTCAGAAATTGTAGTCACCAGTAATTCACTCACTCTTGGTTCTGTAAAAAACACTAGACAGAGAATGAAATGAAAATAGTGCTTCTCCACAAAACACAAAAACGGAGAACAGTTTAGATATAACTTTGAACCTTTACCGCAAGGAAACACTTCCTTCTTCCAGCAGATCTAAATTTAAATATTTAATATTAAACTATTATGAAGTTTAAACCTTATTAAAAAATGTGTTGTGTTACAGAAAATAACTTCTTTCAGGTATGTGCACAGAAAGGGCAACGGTCATTTAATGGAGCAGATGCAGCAATGGAGAGGGCAATAGCATTGCATACTATCGAGCAGCCTGCATGAGGCTCCAAGGATATGTCTGTAGAAATGGAGATGAGGTATAAACACAGAAAGAAGAGTTAACTCAGTTACCTGCTGTGTTAAAGACTTCATATGTGTGTTCACTTAGGACTCATTCATAAATGTCACAGCAACACTCACATTTTAGATATCATTCTGCAAAATTTAAGGGGTAATCCCAGACCAAATCTCCCTATGGAATGACAAGCAAGAATTGTTCATCTAAATAACAGGATTCAGTGATGTCACCATGACAGGTAAAGAGGCTAAAAATATCCACAGCCGTACTCTGTACCTTATAAGGCTGATATAGGAAAGTGCAGTAAAGGATGCTATGAAGGCTAGGGGAACATGAACAGCTAAGATAAATAGCAATCGTCAACAAGCGCAGTCTCAATGATTCTTACTGTTCCTCTTTGGCTTCTGCAGAGTAGAAGGTGTAGGAGGATCAGAGCAGAAGGAGAATACAGCATCAGCCAGGTGACTAACAGTCATCTCCCTGTGAAATGGATGTTCGACCATGCACACATATATGCACTGATACGTGGATGTGTGTATATATGTAGGGAGGACTTCATGTAATTCAGTCGTGTGGTGAATATGATCTCCAAAACACAAATTGATCCACAGATGGTCCCTCCCCTAGGTTGCCACACTAATGCAAGTACAATGGAGGTAAAATTCTTGATTCAGAAAAAAGCTTTTAACTGTAAACCTACTTCCCTTCCCTGTTCTAGGCATACTCTTATTTTGAAGCCCAGGGGGAGTGCTATTTTCAGCATGGACATTTTAGTCCTAAAATCGGGGTTTAAAAAACCAAACAAAACCCCTTACATTTTCCTCATTTTTTCACAGCTTTCTGTAACATAAGTGTTTCCCATCTGTGGCTTTTTCCCTTGAAAAGATGCATTTTGCCCAGCAGTCACACAAGTACTTTAAAAAATAGTAAGATAACAAAAAAGATGCAAGATTTTTCCAAAAGACTTCTGCTTATGCTATGTAGTAACTTTCATTTTCCTTAGATTGTTTTTCTTATTCATCCCTTTGCTCCACATGCTCATCTGTAAAGTTCTGCCTCTCTCATTTTTATTTTCTAGGCTCAGATTTTCATCAGCAAAACAGAAAAGATTTGTTTTATGTCTTGATTTAATTTACCATTTCAGTAAATTTTTTTCTGACAATGTTCATACTGTAGTTAGTGTGTGTACCAATGATAACAGTTGCATTGATTACTTCACTGACAAGTAATATAAAAAGGAAGGAAACTAACTGCAATGCTTTCTCAAGGAATGAGAAATTTTTCTGTATTATAAATATAAAGGGAAAGACTGAATGAAATAAGCTGCAGCAGTAAAGAGGAAAATTAATTCCAAGCTTTTACAGATGGCTGCAGCTGTATTACTTAGCATGCATGTGAACTGTAGGAGAATGTTTAAAAAAGGAGATTCAGTTCTATTGTAACAAATCAGAAAGCTTTCCAAATGCACTAAATTCAGCAGTAGAGTAAAACACTGAAGTCAGAGGAGCTGCAAAACCAGCAAATTTAGTACCTTATGCTTTGACTCTTTTAATACTTGTCTTAAAACAAAATAGGAGGGGAGATATTTGTGCTCTACTATGTTGCTATTACAGACAGGTTATCAATAACATATTAAAATTAATGCTAAAGAAAGATAAAGTGATTTCCTGTCATTTTTATGTATTGCTCTAGGTATAAGAGTATCCCTTGACCTTTCAATAAGAAGAAAGTCTCAAACTGTAATTAATAGACCTTGATAGCTATATTCATTGCAATGCTTATTTCCATCTATAGGGAATGCAGATTATGGTATTAGATTGAGCACAAGTTTAAAAATAAAAGCCCAATCTTTATTAAAAGAAAAGTCACTGAACAGAGTGTTCCCCTTACCAAAGAACCCACTGCTGAGAAGCCATGCTGTGCTCTGATGGGTAAAGACAGAACTAAATGAGACCTCAGGGCATTACCATGCTGTAAGGAGGTACAGGTAGCATAAAAAAGCACCTGTGAGCTTTAGTGAAAATTTATCTCCAGTTTTATAATAGTTACAGTATTTCTCACAATATATCCGTTCGTACTTGATATGACATATAATATTTCTGATTTTCTTTATCAATAGTCTACACATATATTAATACATTTTCCTTATATCATAAATTGATTGCTATTATATTTCACATTGATCTTTTATTATTCAGATTAATATTCAAGATTCTAAATGCCAAAGATTGTTCAATAATTACTGAAAAAATTAAAAGGTAATTTTGAATATTCTACTTCACAAGAGACACAAGAAGGCACAGAAGAGGGTTACTAGCATTTTCCTAAATCTATGGTGATGTTTTTAGAAACCTCTAGATGACTTAGACTTTGAATTACACTTCTCTAAGATGACTTTAGTAATTCAAAAAACTTAAACACCAGACTATAAAGGTTCAATTTATGTCCTTGAAGCCTGGACTGTCCCGCCCAAACTGAATTTTGCTATGATCCTATGACTTTATTATTATTATGGAGTTCAACATATTGCACCACAACATGCCCTCCCTTTCTAAGTTAGAGCTTACATAAATTCTTTGTTTCTAGTTGTTTCAGTTTATATTTTGTTTGTTAGGGGAGAAACATTGATTCTTAACAACCTCATGGAAAACATAATCATGCTGACTTTTCTAACTCTGCTGTGGAGGGGAATCAGCAAAAAGATAGAGCAGATAAGAATGAATAGAGAAGGGAGGTTTGCTACTACTATGTATTGTTTCATCTTCACCAGAACCGCGCAGTTCAAAACACTGGGACATCAATGCAGGACATGTGTTGATTTTAATAATTAAGCACTGTTGGGTTGCTGACACTATTAGTCAAGGATCAGTAGACATTTTCATTACAATTGCCATTTTCCAAGACTTCATAACTGTCATTTTGATTCACGCTGGGCTGAAACTTAGTGTGTAGGTTATCAACTTCCTGGCATTTTTGCCTCACCATAATAATCTATTTTTGAAGTTTTCAAACTACAGCAACTTAAGCTGCTTCTAGCCTGTTTCCATTAGGACTCTGTGAGCTTGGGGGACTGAAGAGAGTGGGAGGTTTGAAGCCTCTTTTCTTCTCACTCTGTAACAAACGACACTGAAGCCTTGGATCTGGAGACAGCATAGCAGAGAACAGTATAAATCAGTGGAGGACTGTGGGAGCTGTGGAGGCAGGGTTTTTCAGATCTTGTAAGAGGTGTCTGAGATGTGGGTAACTTTTCTTTGAATGTAGTACCACTCTCAAAGAGACTCAAGTGTTGGAAAGAGAAATACCCTCCACCGTTCATCCAGTCAATGGAGAACCTCTGATTGGTGAGCTGACACATGGCACGAAGAAGTTGGAAAACCTTCATAACTGCCCACTTATTCCCTCTCTCCTCTCCTGCCACACAGGGAAAGATGGTATTTACTGAGCTCTGTTTCACTGTCAGCTAATGGAAATGCTATAAGAATCTATGTTATAAGAAAGTATATGTTAAAAGTTTGTCAGTTAGTTCTCCCTTCACACTAATCCTAACTTTAACATAATTTTCCCTCAGGAAGAATGCTAAATTTATTTGTCTTCAGTAGTGAAAGAAAAAGGATGCAGTCCTTGCCACTATATATAGTTGTCCTTGCAACATATAGTAGTTGTACTATGAAGACCCAGATAACCTTGTCTACTTGGACTTCAGCTACTTGTTTTGCTTTGTGATACTTAGAAAACCTGCAGCATCTTGCATTTTCCAGTGATTGTTTTTGCCTTTCTCACTCAGCTTTGCATTGGGTGGACACAGCATTTCTGCTAGAAAAACCTCCCATATAGGCTCACGTCCTGAAGATAGTAAATAAGTTTTGCTGTTAGGAATAGACAACATGGACTGCAACAAAGGGCTATGGACATGGGTAGACCTTCTCCACTCCAACCCAGGAGCGGTGGCACTTGAAGTGGTGGTCTAGCTCAGTGAAACAAAGATTTACATGTCTGTAGTCTCCATTCTGGCTTATCCAGTTCTTATCCAGTACTTCAATCAAATGTACTAAACAGCACTTCAGCAGAAGCCATTTACACCTATTGCTTCAAATAAACTTGTTTGTTACTCTATCAAAATCCAATAAACAATATTTGAAATGGATATTACTATTCTATAATTTTCCCATTTATTAGTAATTTTCAATAATATGATTTAAATAGTAGTATACTACAAGCTAGCATGGGGAACTTTGGTTCAATGGCAATTGGGGATCTCAGTTATGAATTTAAGTTATGCTGATGCCCATTATTCCCAGAAAGAAATGTGTGCTTATGCTCACGTGAAGAATTCCAGTTACTTGGAAAACCATTCCCACCCACTCCCAAAAAGAAGCTGCCATCTTGACAGTAGCCTAAATTCTGAGACAAACTAAAAAATATTTTGTATGTCTGTTAACTGCTTAAAAAAACCCCACTTTAAGCAAAGAGTTGGTAGCCACCAGAAGATAAATTTACTTCAAATGCATGGCTTGAAAACATAAATACTGGAGCAGTGATTTTGTTTGTTGAATTTTAACTAGTTTGAAAATGCAAAGGTTCATGAAACATGAATCTGCATGGCATAAAAGAAACTTTTTTTAGTGTAGTGATTTACCATAGCTATTTTTTTTCAAGTGTAGTCCCATAAAAGTATTACAAAAAAAGAGAACATCAAAATCAACTGTACTTACATTTTAACACAAATAGTTCTTCATTGTAAATGAACCAGTAATTAGCCTAACAATTTCTCTCTCTGAGTTAAAGATTTAAGCAAAATATCATCAAAACAGTAAATATATTAGTATTCACATATACATAAAAATAAAGTGTCAAGAGCATCAAACCCACAAAAGTAAACCTTTTATCTTTTAAATATGTAGTGATCCCAATTATTAGAACTGAATTGTGTTCGTATTTCTTAGTATTCTCTTTGTGGTATTAAAAGTAAAATACAGAACAGTTTTGATACTTTTCATTTGGTGAAAAGTGTTTCCATTTACCTTTAAAAGGTCAGAAACAAGAATATATAGAAACACACGCTAGAGCATCCAAATACCTATTCAGCTTTTGGTTGTAGAGTTGTACTGTATTGTGGTCTTGTCTCCACAGGCTTTGAAACTGCTCTGAAAAAATATTGTTTAAAGAGAAAGAACATCCCTCTGCACTTATTACAACCAAAAAGGAGTTGTGGATGAGAATTCAGTCCATAGCTATATTATTGGCTCTAGAATTATGTGTGGCAATGAAGTTACTCAAAGCCTGAGTCAGCATTCTAGTTTGTGAGCCACAGCAAAAGTTACCTGTACTTGGAAAGTTTTACAGAAATCTGCTCATTGAATAAGTTCACATTGACTGTTCAGAAGAAAGTAATTCTATGAAGAAAAAATAATTATATCTAGAATTTTCTGTGTAATTACCCTGATAAGATAAAAATACCCATATATGTATCTAGAGTTTGGTAAAAGACAGCAAAATGGTAGATATCAGGTACACATGGATGCGAATGTTTGAAATATATTTTAGCACGTGGTGCTTTGAGTCACGGATTTCCTGAGACAGAGCACTTGCCTGTAAGAACTGTTCTAAATTCATTCAAACCTCCAGGCAGACTGAGCAGAGGTCGGGGCAAGCCAGGACACCAGCGCAACATGCAGTGCTCTTCATGGAACACTTCATGTCACCTTAGCTCTACTGCTTCAGAGATAATTATTTTCTTGTTCAAAGTTTGATAGTTTAAGAAAAAACCCAACCAAACACAAAACCCAAAATCAAAGCAGTACCCATCTTGAGTATGAAAGAAAATTCAAAACCTTGAAAGAGTTAATTAAAAATTCAGAACACAACATTCAGCCAAGTATATAAAATAAAAATTCTTCTTTAATTTTTCATCTCTGGAACATGGTTTTACATTTTTCAACTACATGTTCAATTATATTTCAAAAGGATAGTAGTTTCAGACAAAGATTGAAGCATTTTATTTAATTTCTTTGCTGCCTTGACCACACCAACAGGATCTAATTGCCCTGATCAGCCTGAAACCCTCTTTATCTGCAGTCCTCTTCTGCAGCATGGTCCCCCCCTGCCACAGGCTATAGCTGCCTATGCTGGAGGTCAGGTCTGACATGTCACGGCTGTGTGACCTTGGATCAGGCTGCAGTGAAGATGCCATGAGAGGCTCCTCCCGGTCTCGCCCTGCACAGCAGGGGCTGCGAGCAAGCTTGGGACCTGCACCCTGCATTAGGTGAGTGTTGTGGTGCCTGATCTTGTGCTAACCTCACCCTGACCTTGACTCTGTCTTTACATCCTTTCTTGACCTCAGTTCCTGGTGATCCCTGTCCTGCTAGTTGACTCTGGTTTTCACCACTGGACCTTCCCTGCTCAGGCATGGTGGGACAGCACCCGTGCTGGTGGAGACTCTGCCTGGCCACCCAGCTGTCTCCTGGCTCCTCTGCTCCTGGAGGAGCGGCTTGCGATTGCAATATCTTGGCAATAACAAGCCAAAGTGGAACATGTCACCAATTTTGAAATGTGTAGGCATGAAAAAATGAAATGGGAACTTGCCAGGATAGACATTCAGGCAAACACTTTTGACTTACTGCAGTCAACATTTGCTGATTAAAAAAGATGCTGTGGGAGGGAAAAAATAAATCCTAACCGGCTCTTGCGTTACTTAGCATTTACTATACTTGAGTCTTTACATCTGCTACCTGGGAGGAATTGTGAGACAAACTTGATTGCTGTTTCTAAAAATCAAAGCAGTGATGGAGACCTTCCCATACAGAAGTGCAAGGAGTTTAGTCACCATGCATGTTAAGCATGTTCTCAAAAGACCATGCATTCAGCAGATATTCTTCTTTCATTATTTTTCTATCTCATGTTTTAGTTATCGTAAATCAAGCATGAATATCTGGACAACTGATTAATTACCCTCATTAAGAAATATTTTTATATTCTGTATATTCTAGAGTGTGACATTTGGTTGAATTAAATGTAAACTTTATACTGTAACTTTCTGAGAGGAGTTATATTAGATTTGTGTTATGGTTTGACCATGGAGGTATCATCTGTTTCACCTTGTTGCATTCAATAAGCTTTTTTTCAGAGACTGGCACTGATTAACTATGTGTAATTAGAAATGATAATGGGACTATAGAGGCGGGAAAAACAGTAACATGAGATCTCCTTGGTGTTGTTTTTTTTCCCCCCTTTGAATTAGAGGTAGTAAATAATGGCAGCAGCAGGTTCATTAAGGAAATCAGTACTTTTTATGGACAGTTAAATACTAATTGCAAAGATTGTTGGATTCAAGACGAATTGTATCTTTTTTTAATTAGAAGACAGGTAAGGACATCAGTTTTAGAGGAACCACATCCTTTAGCTAGCAACATCAACGTTAGAAGATGGTTCTATATATAATCAGATATTTGAGACCCAGGACATTTGCAATCAGCTTCAGCATACCAGCATTATTCTCTGCAACAAACCATAAGAAAAACTCCATTTCCTTTTACTTTTTTTCTGCTTTGTTTTTCTCTTACAGTTTCTAGCTGCCTTTCTTTTCCTGTGTTGTTTGAATTTAAAGGCTCATTTTAATTGTATGTCTGTATGATAAAGAAGTGGGATTCCTTATTTTTCATAACAAAGTTATATATTCATAAATAAAAAAAATTAAGTGGTCGATGCAGGTGAACTGCTGCCTGTCTTTCTCCTCACCAATATTCTGAATTTCAACTTTAGAAAAGTGACCCATTTTTCACTTTGTTTTTCCTAGTTTTCCTTATTATCTCTACATTTCTATCTGTACAAATAAGTTTAAGGCAAAGGACTCGAGGAATATTACTTCTGAGCAGAAAAGGACATATGAATTATGCAAACAGTATTTCCTTGTTACTAAAGATGATTGCAAATTGGAACTTCAACCCTATCATATGTTCCAGTATTTCTACATTTGCTTTCCCCCAGACAGGAATAAAATACACTCAGGTTTTCACAGAAAAGATTTTTTTTTAATACCTGCTTTTAGTTGTTAAAATACTATCTTCTGATAAGGAAAAAGCTGTCAAAAATTCCTGGTGGAGATAAAGTCCATCAAAAGTTTGATCCTTCTTTTACAAAATGGAGAATGCAGTTTCTTTGACCTGCTCACTCTAATATAAACACAACATGGAATAGGCAATTCAGTAAAAATAAATTAACTAACTAAAAAAGAGGTCAAAACAAATCATTGAGTATGCAATTCTTTGCCTAAGGAGAAAATGACAGAGAGAATGGATAAGACATGACTGAAATTAGTCAGAGTGCTTAATGCACTGCTGGAATCTGCTCTCACATGATAACGGTGGGGGCACTGTAAGAAACTAGCAAGCAAAGAAGTCTTTCACTTTGTATTGTTGCACTGAGTCAAGTTTGGTTTTCTTTTGTTATTGAGATTTCCCTGTGGCTATGTTTGTATAAGCAAATAATTTGATGCAGAAAGAAGAGATCAGTAGATCAAAGCAGTTGGTACTCAGGACCTCACATCCACACCACATGTGGCTGGAAAGTTTTTTATGGACTGAATTTTATTAGGTCCCACACACCGTAAATGTTCCCACCACACTTTTTTTTTAAGCTGTTTAAAGAACCAAGAAGAGCTGCAGACCCCCAGAAGGTGCTGGGACACGTCTATGCACACCTGGAACAGAGCTCTCACCTCTGAAATGAGCCTATCTTCTGTGTACAGAAACCTTTCACTGACCCAAACCAATGTGTAAGTGGGGACAAACTGTGAGGCAAAATTCAAAGCTTCAATATTGTTCTCCCCCAAAATGCTAGTTTGAGCAGAGCCTGTGTCAAACGTAACCACCTACAAGTTGATAGGCATACCTCATGTGCTCATGATCTCATTTGTAACAACGCACCACAAGCCCAAGACTTACATCCTACAGCAGTTTGGTAGGGGAGTTCCACAGTGGATCATAGGTGACACATCTGAATCCAGAGAGCACAACTAGATAAGACAGTAGGCATCCAGCAGCTATCTGATGACATGTAAACCACTAAGCTTCAACAAATCATAGTGTTTGAGATGGCATCTATCATTACATAGTTCTGCTTGATTTCTTTATGGGAAATTGAAAAGCTCAGAAATTAACACTTTAAAAAGATGGCATTTAAGAAAACTAGTAGACATGAGCTATAAAATGATGGTCTTTAGATTAGCTATTACTATTTTTAAAAGAGACCTTGAAGCTCAGTAGCACTAAGACAAATAGGATGGTAGAGGAACAATAGATGTTTATCTTAGGTTGGATACCAAAATTTTAAGTGGCTCAAGTGTACTGTGATTAATACTATTTGCTAGAAAATGCACAAAATTTAAATACAGAAGTTTGCTCAGCTATTAACTAAACCTATAGGAGTTAAATAGCTGCTGCTTTTTAAACAGAAATTTTGCCATGCTTATATTTACTCTGCTAACTAAAGCATGGCCAGGGGCCAAGCTTGACCCCAGGACTACTGGTTGCCCATACTACTTCACTGGCTTCATGCTGCGGGTTGCAGCGCTGGCCTGTGCCAAATGGCAGCCTCCCAGACAATGCCTGAACAGAGTATAAGCTTGGACAGGGTATCTAACAGATACTATTCCCAACAGATAGTACAGAAAAGACTAGCCTAAGTTTGGATATCTCCACTTTTCACTGCATTCCAACACTGTCCCAGAACAGTTTTGGCATCCTTAAACTCCAATATGTTTCTTTGTATAGAAAAAGTTCAGAAGGGATCTTCATATACCATAGGAGGGCATACAATAAATGTTCCCAGTTTAAAATGTCACTTGCTTAGGCTGTAACATGGCCCTGAAATTATTTTAGATGTTTTGAACTAAAAAACCATCCTCCATATAAAATAGTAATTGTGTCAAAACAGTATTGCTTAGATCCCAGAGCTAATCCTTATATAGGATGAATACAAGCAGTCTTTGCTGCTGAGAGCTAGAGAATGTCTGTACCTCTGTGTTTTTTCATAAGAGAGACACATCTTTTGTGTGTGTCCACATCCAGCTTCTGTATATCACCTAAACTGCGTACCTCAGAGCAGCCAGAGACCATGTCTTACCTATGCCCGCCTGAGGAAGTACTTGCACATAATGGATCTGGAAGAGCAACTGGTAAGGGTGCTCTCACTGAAAACACCAGCATTGGACCACTAACAAAATGCATATATAGTTTCTTTTTAAAATGTAAAGAAAGGAGAATTGTGTTGGTACTAAGTGTATAGCTGCCTAATGATTAGATACCCAATCACCTACGAAATGTGAGACCCAAAAATCTGTGTCCACAAAACTCAGAAGGGTTTCCAGTTCCCTGTTCTCCCCAGAAGGATAGTTTAGCCTGGGAAAGGAGCATCCTCCACCTATCCTCTGAAAGCCATAGCAAAGAATGCATAGAACAGAAGGAACCACACATGCAAGACACAAAGAAAAGGTATTGCTTTGTAGGTTAGTGCTAGAAAGGACATTCAGCTCAAAAAACAGGAATCTGGATTCCTTCTGTTATATGAACAATGAACTGGATAAATGTGACAAGAAATAAGGCAAAGTGGCAAAAGTCCTACTCAGTTCTTTGAAAAATAGTCAGAAAAGGATAATCCAGACCCTGATTCAGAGTGGGGATGGAATTGCCATGAGTAATGTAGCTTGCCTTAGGGACAGGGACTGGATTTCATTCATATTCTTATAGGTCCTGGTAACTAAGCAGCTCTCCCAATGGAGAGAAAAAGATTTCTGGACAGAGATTCATTTGACCACGTGTAGACACCTATAATGATCCTAAAACAGATTAGAGGAGTTGCATTCCACAACTCTTTTGATTACAGGTGGACACTAGATCAGATAAAGACTTCTCAAGTAAGATGAGAGAAATTATTTTGGTAACTAGCTGTCCCCAGGAAATTGTGGTGACACTAGGTGCCTAAATATGGGGCTTGCAATTGACAGTTGGGTACTCAAATAAGTACTCTACTATATTAGGCATCTCAGCCTTTATTAGCTCCAGGCCTTACTGATAGAGACAAGAACTAAATCCAATTTCTTCTTATCATTTTCTTCCTTGGTTAGCAATAGTCTAGCCTACAAGAAACAGAGGCACTTAGAAGCGGAACAAAAAAAATGAAACACAGCTTAAGTGCAGAAATATTTTAAAACATTAAATGATACGGTGCTGTGAGTTGCAGAATAGTTAGAACATAGTCACTTAATGGGGCAGCAGATCTGATTATGTACATCAGGTACCTCTGTGCATTGCAAATCTGGAAATAAGTTAGAAATGCCAATTTATTTTAAAGGTATTTCTATTTAAGTTAATGGTATGGAAAAATCTAAAAGATTTGTTCCATCAAAATAATCATCTTAGTTTACTAGCCATGAGAAACTTTTTTACAAAAGGGTTTTAAAATGTCCCTTATAGTTTTAGATATATTTATGCTCATAGCAGCTGATTTATAAGTAGAAAACATAGTATTATAAAGTTTTATTTATCTTACACTTTTAAATTTGTTAAATAGAGATAAACAGAATGGGCATATTAAGATTTCTTTTTTCCTGATTAATTTTACGCTAATTCAAAGTGTTTCAGTTTCAAATGAATTGTTTGAATACTAAATTATGCAGCTTTATGATCCAGAAGATAAGCAGAGCTCTAAAGATGCCTCTGAGACTTGAAAGAGATAGCATTAGAAGCTCATTATTGCCGGCACATTTAACATGGTTAAAGTAGGGGAAAATAGCCATTAAGTTAATGTAATAGTTAAACTGCATTAATTTGAAAAACTGCCTAGTGAAATGCTTACAGTGAGGGTGTATTTTTTTTTAATTCTGTGGCATTTTCAAATATTAAAGAATCAAAAACATTTGAAAGGTAGCCCTTTTCAAGCAATTTAACATAACATTTACACTTGAAGAAATATTCAGTTTATCACTCAAATTAGTGTCAGAGTATCAACATTTTCTAAAGAGAGAAGAGCAGATGTTAATATACATAAAAGATGAGTTCAGGACTACCAGGTGAGAACAAACAAACAAAATAAGCTCCACCTCTTCTTCCCATTAGTCCCTTTGTCCTCTGGGTCCTTTCTTCCAGACACTGAAAAGGAACAGTAGTTACTGAAAGTAATAGCACCTCTCTCCTGATTGCTTAAAAAGACTGAAGGAAGTATTAAAAACTATCCAAAATGTCCGGGAAAAGAAAACAGCTAAGTCCTACCAAAGTCCACAGCAAAGAAACATAACAATTGTCACCAGAGGATTAGATTTAATATACTTCGTGTTTCCAAAAAATGAAGTAATCAACCCCACAAAAGTAAAATGCAGGGTAATCTCCAACACATATATGAGTTACTGTTTGCTCCAGAGTGGCTGCAGAATGCAGCACAATGTTTAATGTCCCTTCCAAAATGTGCTGATATTAATAATGAGAACTTCAGATAGTTCTTACTGCTGTTGTTATTTTGCATATTTTCTTCTTATCTTGTCACATTTTTGGTCTCTTGGGCTTTTCAAGAAGCTCATCACTCAGTGCTGCCTCACGAGAGCTTCCCAGATCTCCTACCGAAGGAAGAAGTACAGTTGCTCTGGACCTCGTGGAAAAAAAAAAAAAATCAAAGTGGGGGAAGTTTGGCACCTGCTTTGCACTCCATCTTGCAGGGAGTCCTCACACTGTGTGCATTGTTTCTGCCCAAATTCTGAACATGCTCTTGATGGTAGAGGAGGACAAGGAAAGGTGAAGGACTGATCTCTCTGCTCTTAGTCTCAGACACGGAATGAGCACATATGACATCCTAAATCATGAACTAAACCAGTGCTTGTGGAGGCAGAAAACCGATGCAGATCTAGACACTTGCAATTAAGAAGAATGTGCCTGTTAGAAAGATCTCCTTTGTAGCTCCACACCATACTGTTTGGGGAAGGAGAAATTCAGAGGAACTTCTTTTCGTTCTTCTTTGGTCCCTCTTCCTTCCCATTAGCTATGACTACAGGAATACAGGCTTATTCTTCTTCTACCCTCCTGCTAAACAGTGGCAGAAGGCCCAAGAGCTGCAGACATTATTTTTTTTGCAAAAATAATTAGGAATCTGTGCTGTGTATCTATCTGAGGAGAGGTTGCAACTCTCTGCTGCCAGTAGTACTGATCAGGCTTTGGTACCACTGGAAACAAAAGACCAGAGTGCCAAAACCTAAGGACTTCAGTTTTTACATGGAAAAATAGAAGCACAAGATGGAGAAAGATAGCAGGAGTATTTTCCACCTTTATTTTTTAAAGTAAAATAAGCCTTAGACTTCTGGAGTCCCCAGCAAAATTTACAAGTCTCACAGAGAGGCAATGTTATCTTTTAGTATGAAAAACACACTTGCTAAAATAAACTCAATGGGAATTTTAGCTGAAGTGGATGTAGATACCCCAACTGCTGTTCCACTATTACTTGTCAGAGATCATAAGTGAACACAAAGGCAAATTAAGACCTCAGTACTTTAGATTCCATTCAAAGGATAACATTTCTACTACTGTATCAACTGAAAATCAACAGAGATTAGAGCATCTTATAATTTACTGTTCCCAGTATCTGCACTGTGCATTGCCTTTCTTCTTGTCTTGGCTGCCTTAAACACTACTGAACTTTACTTCCTTTAAGCAAAATTGTCTTTAAAAAAATAGAGAAGAAACAAAATATTTTTTTAAAAAAATTATTTTGTGTGTATTCTCCACTGGTAACTCCAGTATGCTCAAATATTTGCTTAAAAATTTTCACCAAGAGATCTTGTAATACCTTATTTCCTTTTAAGAAACCTCCAGGCTACACCAAAGCACTTTTCTTCTATGAAGATATTTTGTGAGACCAGTTTAAAAATTTTCCAAATTGGAGAAACTGCTACCCAATATTCCATGTCAGTGAAGTGACTGGATGAAAAAATGAAAGCTATTTTCTTCCCTTCCCACTGCAATTCCTCTTCTCTCCTGAATTTGCTGCATTATTTATATGGTTATATGACCTTCACTGATATGAAATTTGACAAAAATTAAAAAGAAAGAAGAATTACATCAGAAAGAGTAGCAAATAGCTTTTCATTTGTCTACAAAGTCACTTTGCTACCTCCAAAAGCAACTTTAAATAATGATTCTCTGACATTCTTTACAATGAAAACAATGAAGTTTATGCCCCTCCAAACAGCAAAAGAACATTATTTCTTTGTAAAATATATGCTCCCAAATCATTACACTAACACGCAGTATAAAACGTTCATGTTTATATACAAGTAACTAATGGGTATGTCTTGAAGGAACTTGTCTGTCCAACCTAGCCTTGAATCTTTGAATTTAAATAGTGCCCAAACAGGCACTTTTTAAAGTTTCACTCTCTTTTGGGCACAGATGCATAAAAGATGCCTTTCAGGACTCTGTGATACGATAATAATACTGTGTATACTTACTGCACTCCAGATACTTCTAGTTTGTTCCACCAGTACTAATTTGAATCAGTTAGTCTATTTAAAAAAAAATAAATTATTCCGCTTTCTTGTTTTCTGTCCACTGTCTTGAGTATTATTTGAAGAAGATCTGCTATGTAATTTGCTATAGAGAAAATTATCTATGATACCAGTAATTACGAACAAGTAGTACTTGCGCTGTGAGTTTACTCCATGAAATGTAAGCAACTTTGCATTTAACATGGAAATAGAGCTTCAATTTCAGTTGCAACCTCAAAGGAGTTTAGACTGGGATTTTAGGTTGTGAAATCCATTCCATATTTCTTTGTTCCATACTTTTATACTTCTTCCATACTAATTAATTCTCCACAGAATGTAAAGTAAAGGTGTAAACTAAAGGAAAAGCTCTTGTCCAGTCAGTTCTACAAGAGTTCCATTTTGTTAACTCCCTCTTTCACCAAAGTGGTGTTCTATCAGTATCCACTCTCTTTTTGCAATGGCTAGCAACACTGAAATAATGACATTATGTGAAAATACAATACATATTTTCAAATCTTACAACATGCATAAGGATCTTCTCCCAGTTGTTCTACTTGGCTTGCAAGGTGATGTTACATAGATGTACTGCCAAAGACTACTGTCAATCTTTTGAAGGAGGCTAAAAATATAAAATGTAATTAAGCCTGAAAATGAAAACTCTATTCCATATCTTAAACATGCTGCTAATTTCTTCTTACCTTAAAAAAGATTATATTCTTCTCTCTTCAGTTAATGCAATTTCCATTAACAGAGAATATAAGGCTCGTGGAGAGCTGGACAGAGCAAAATGAATGTGGACCTCTTTAAACTTATGTACCTGAAAAATATCATTAACTGACGTATATTTGACCGTCAATTAGCCTCTCTTATGTTGTAAGTGCTTTTAGTATTTGGAAGAAAAACATCTCAGCCATTAATTTTGAATTGAAAATAAGTTTCTGTTACTTGATTCTAAACTTTTTCTGCCATAGTAGAAAGTTTTTTATAATGGACAATAGGGATTCTGAAAACAATTATCGTAAATCAGTCTGGGGCTGTGTCACCTTTTTTTAAGTGTGCTTACCACTTCCCACTCATACAAAGACTGCGTTTTCACTTTCACATAATTTTACCAAATTTCAACTACTTGTAATGAAAGATTTTACTCCAGGTGTCTGCCTATGGCTTATCATCTCCTTATCCCTGAAAAATACAGTGAAGTAGTTCAATATATGGTTTTACAATGTTAAAAATGCATTTCAGCTTAGAATTATAGAGCATTTCATGTGTTCACAGCACAACTTTCATTGACTTCACTTGCAGCTGTGTGTACTTTGCACCTGTGCAAATCAGACTCCAGAGTTTCACACTGTATGCCCAGAAAAATGAGGAAAACACGCAATTCAGCCACCTGTGAAAAGTTTAACAGTTTGATCCCCAAAACGTTAAAAAAAGGACATAGTGCTTCCCATGCCTTCCTGTTGATGAATCTCTTCCAGTGCACATTAAAAATGAGAGATAGACATCTAGAATCTTAATTATTTGATTAGTTTTCTGTAAGGACTCATGGGGTTTGTGACTGGAACAAGAAATGAGTTAATTCCTCTATGTTTACACTGACTTTGAAGGTGACTTGTTTCCTCTGGATACACTTCTGTGACACATTTATATTTCCACCACCACTATCTTGGAAGAACTCCCTACTAGGATACAGGTATGCTTCTACTATGCTACAAAACCTGAGTTACATGAATTTATTAGCATTTTCAGCTGAAGGGTTAATGCAGGGGAGCCAAACCACTCTGCCCCCACTAAGCCCCACCGCCAAAAGATTTGTTCTACTTGCCATAACTGCCTCTTTCTGAGATTTTACAGACATTGCTGCACTGGGATGTCTGACTCATTATGAACTGACAAAGTTGTACCAACAGAACTTTATAATGGAGACAAAACCTTTGAATGACTTGGTCTCACTCATGTAGTCATTTAAATGAGACTTGTTTTCTCTAAGGCTGCAAGCTTTTCCTTTTGTGATATACAATTTCAAGAGATCAATGCAGTGGCTGCTTTACGGAGAGAGTCAGCTCCTTTCTTTCAGATATTTCACTTCAAACTATTTTAACTGTTTCTGTGATTGCTCCTTATGAGAGATCTGAACAAAACAAATTTTTGCTTGTCTTGTGAATGATTTTCAGATTGCATCACTATTTGTCACAAGAATACATTAATTTGGTGTAATTTTCCACTTATTTTTTTTCATTTATTATTTTGACCCAGAGAGTAACAAGGACACAAAATTATCCATTGAAATTGCACGACATTGATGATGATGATGCACATAATTTGCACAGGACACCCAATATTGTAGCTGCAAAATAGTAACTCCCAACTTCTATTTCTAGTCCTTCTTTTTCTGCCCCCAAACATCCAGTGCCACAACAGTTCACTGCAGCGGATTGTACTACATACAAACAAAATACTGTACAGCTGAGCACAAAGATATTTTTCTATTTGCTGGTAATGCAGGCTTTGTTCCTTGGTAGAAAATGCATTGCACTTGATCTCATGTGCCAATTTAACATTCACTAGAGAGCCAGGAGAACTCATATATTCTGTCTCAGTGGGAAAGTATAATATATCACTCTTTCTTTTATTTTGATTTCTATTTTGTTCCAAAACTATTTTACTTAAATTTGTCCACTACCCACCTGAAGTAATCTATGATGATCTCAGGGCACCGAGCTTCTTAGCAGTAAAGCTCTTTTTAGTTGCTTGTCAGCTTCAGGCATTAGGACTTGCAAAATCCAGTAGCCCAACAGTCACAGGGCTGCCGTGGCTCCGTGTCCCCATGTCCAGCCACAGTGAGGCTGAGCATGTACATGCACACACACATGTACGCTCACAGCAATACACATACATATTCGCATGGCCAGGCATACTGGTCAGCAAGAACAGAAAACACCACATTCATGCAAACACAAACAGCACCAGTGGCCTCATCCTATTTCCTCCTGGCTGATCAAAATGAAAGTCTAGTAGTGGAGATTATATATATATTTTTATATATATATATATGTAGACATACATGATGTGGATCCCTCCAGTAGCAGGTCTTAGAGCACAGTCTATCCAGTAGCTGTCCCTGGATCCCAGGTCTCCCTAGTTGTTGGCACCTGCACACAAGAGTCCCTGAAGCCCACTGCAGTTATTGGTACAGAAAGCCCCATGCCTTTGCAAACCCACAACAACAACCACCCCTCACACATGTAAGCACTACAGATACCTCCAGTAAGCATTAATAATTTCAGCCCTTCCAGTTTGACTTGCCATGAAGTAGGATTCAGTGAGCTTAATTCTCTAAGATTCCTAAGTGTGTGTGTGTGTGTGTGTGTGTGTGTGTGTGTGTGTGTGTGTGTATATATAGTTTGTATTTCTTACAATCCCATTGTCTTCAGTTACTTCAACTTTGGCCAAAAAAACCAAACCAAACCAAAACAAAACCAACCCTATGCAAGCAGCATTGCTGTGTCATCGGGGAAGAACCTGTTTCAAGAGGGAAGAGTTTTCAACATAGTGCTAGGATTTCAGAGGAGCCTCAGCAGGAGATGTTGGTGATGCCTAGCATGCCCCAGACTCTGGACTATCATGACTGCCTTCTTCCCTTGTTCTCAACATGGTGAGCTCAATACCATGTCAGGTTCAAATTCTTTTCTCACTGTCCTGCCATGCTTAACATCTATCAGGAAGATGTCTTCCTGAGACTTACACCTCTGATTGATAGGCACTGGAAGCTCAGAGGCAAATGCCAAACTTTCAGGATTGCTCCTTATCACCATGCACAGAGGGAGTTTGCAGCCTCTCTGTAATAATTCAGCAACAAATTAGAAGATGAACAAGACAAAACAGAATTCCTAACTATATTTGGAAACAGTTACAGATAAACCAAACCATAACAAGATTGTAACATAAAGACATCAGCTTTGTTTTCTGGGACATTCTGTTTAGCAACAGCCTTGTTAAACTATCTTCTGGCATGTTTTCTCTAAGTGGACCCCATCATTGATGCATTCTGTTCTTGGCTTCCCCTCTCTGAAGTAAATACAGACTGAAATGACTGTATTGATTTTACATTTTCTTTCTTAGGTAGAATTACGCCAGTAAGTGCATATTCTCCCCCAAAGTGTTCTACAATCTCCAATCCTGATGACTGATTTAATTAAACCAACTGCTCATTTCTTAACTCCTGTCTCCTACAGGAATATAGTTTTGTTTCACAGAGATTCCCTTTTTTCATTCTATTTAAAGATGCCATTGAAACACTCCACTCTACCAGTGAGGCTTCACCAGTCTGAATGTGTCTTTGACTGTAAATCTGCTTAGTTACAGATGCAGTACAGCATATCCTCACAGACAAATAGATCTTTCCAGATTGCATCTTCTCACCACAGATTTAAGCACCAAACTTTTTTTCAGAAAGCTGCAAGTTCATCATGCAAACCCTTAAACGAGGACAATGAATATGCCTCTTTACCAGGCCTTGACAGAGGCCAGACATGATGTTATAGAAAAAAAACCAAAACAGTTGAGGTGGTAGTGTGTTTGGTTTAGCTGAACCTTGGAGACAGCCTGCTGAGATTTGGAGAAATGATAACAATAGCCTAACATAGTCCTGCAATGTTCTGCTACTGAAACATCTGCACATTTGTTGGGTTGCTCCTTGCTGGATCCTTGCTGACTTTAGGACTGTGCTGCAGGCACAAGAGACTTGCAGAAGAAGTCAGGCACACAGACGAAGCCTAGTTAGATAACTTGTTCCTTTTAATCCTTGATAAAGTTAGAAAGACCTGTGTTACAATTTTAGACTACTGTGAATTCCTTTAAAAAACAGGTTTCTGTGTCAGGGACAAGCTAGTAAAAAATTTCTTTTAAAGAATGGTTTATGCAAAGTCGTGTGTTGTCAATTATAGAGAAAGATGTCCCAGCAGGAATATAGTAGTACTTACCAGGAAGAGGAGTTTGCTTCTTTATTCCATAACTGTTTTTTTTGTGGAGGACCCTTATTGCACTGGTCAGTACTGGAGTCAGTGTGGGTCAGTAATACGATCCCCTATTGCAACGTTTTTTGGTGTTGCACCATGAATGGGAATGATGCAAAATTCACCCAGTATCCTACAGCTCAAAAACTGAAGGAGTTTGAGAGAATAAGAGTTTCTGCACTGCTTCTTCTTGGTCACATCTCCCCCATTTTGTTGACACTGCCAGCAGTATGCTTGTGTGACTATTCCTGTTTTGTCTGCAGTGCAGACCCCTATCTAATCAGTACTGAAATGAAAACATCAGTCCCTTTCATGCAGAATGCTACACTACCTTCGGGGAGAGGCTAGGAGGATCAGGAATGAACTTTTAAATTTTTCGCTTCTTGTCTAGCATTATTTATCATTATTATAGTAAACTTTCAACTGCCTTGACAAAGGAAGAAGGTGCTTTGCACACAAATATTATAGCCCTTTGCTGTGGAAAGAAGCGTACTCCTTTTCTACTAATATCAGAAAATGTGATCCAACTACCAAATTGTCAGACATTACCTACAAGGCAGATTGACAGATTTTGTTCAAATTAAGTTTAGGAAAGGTGAATAAATCCTGTTAAAAAAGATAGTGACACCTGCCCACAGCACCATTTGGTCCAATTCCTAATCTGACATAGCTATTTGAAGCATCTCCTGTGTTGTCTGGAGCAATATGGAGAGGTGATTTTGGCCCTATAGCTAGAAAATCACTTGCTACTCTACTAACCTTAACAATTCAGGGATAGCACATATCTATTCTCCTACTGCGGGATGTGCAGGACTCCGTTTGAACTAGGTAACTCTGGTGGCAGTACATGTGATAGTACAGCTTTTACTATAAAGTCACGCTTAAATTATTAATAATTGCATTATTACCTTAATAAATGCTGAAGGTACAATAAAACTATGATTAAAGGTGCTTTATAGGAAGAAAATTATGGTGTCTTTTAAGCTCTGTTGTTTACTGTTAGGCAATAATATTACTGTGCTATGACACATTTACAGCACTTTCAACCTTCAGCATTAAGCTGTCGTATAGACACTTCCCAGTTTGTTTTGAGATAGTTCTCCATTGTTAAGCAGAACGTAGGATTAAAGTGCACAACATAATGCTCTGCAGGTAGGAAAGCTCTGTGCCTGAGCTTCTCAAATATAATGTCAAACAGAAACGTTTCTTTGAGCTGATACTCAAAGCAACATAGGAAGAAGAGGAATGACTCTTCTGTAGAAAAAGACAGAGATCTGCCATCAGAGGGTTCTACCTCCAGATGAAGACTCTCAAGGTGGTGAACAGCAATGAAGTATATACATTGGCTGAACTATTTCTACGTTAATAGCAGTGTTATTAAAAGAAAGAGACAAGCATTTAATACACTGTTTATCTAGAGTTCTCCTCTGTAAGGAGACAAGACATTCTTTCAGGTGTTGTTGCCAAATGTGTTTTCATCACAAGATATTACTAGTCAAACTCAAGTGGAGAGAGAAGTTCTGTTGGAACACAGTGATGAGTACAATTGCCAGTATAACTGAGCTGGTATAGCTGTAGTGTTTTTCCAGCACCTTCAGATTTTTTTTTCTTAAACTGTGTCAGTTTAAAAAAAAAAAAAAAAGTCTGTGAATTACTCTTCATTATTCTTCTGTCATAATATATCAGCACTATGAGGTTTATCTGATTCCTGACAATTCTGCTAAGGAGTCCTGAACAAGTCAAGTTTGATGTTTTTTGAAAGTTCATAATTCTGATGAAAATAAAGGGTTATTCCAGTTCCATTAGTGGTTTCTATGTAAAAGGTATTCACATCTGACCTGACAGTGCAGACTGCAGTGTAAAGCATGGAAGCTTTTGCTAATTCTCAACAGGCTAAGACAAGACCTGTGAAGTGAACAGTCCAGCTGTGTTACCTTAGAGCTCTAAACACCAATTAACCCTGTTTTTTAGCTCATACTTCTCCCTTCTACATTGTAGTTTACATTGCAGATAAAAATTTAATTAGATAATCTATCTGGATATATCATGTTTCTATTTAAAATGACAGATTCTCTTAGATAAGGTTATAAAAAAGTCATGTATGTGGGAACTGTAATAACAAAGATGTGGAATTTCTTTTAGCCTTGAGTGATGTTGAGAATTTATGACTTAAGAGACAGGTATAATTTTCTAGCAGCAGTTTGTTTTCTGTGTTGCATGTCGACATTTGCAGCTGAGTCCTGCATTTCTCTTCTCCTTATGCCAAAAATAAGGTCCTTTTGCATCAATATGTCACACTTGCTCAGTGTATTTATGATTAGTTCAGAATTTATGAGCTTGATGTATGTTGCCACATTTTGTCTTTTATTCTTCTAATATTTATCAAGTGCATAAACTGGACAGGTTTGATGGGAGCTAAGAAGTTACTATGGGCTAGAGAGGAAGCAATGCCTCCCAACCAAGACAAGAAAACAAACTTAGAGGAATTGCATTAATGTCTTACATGCACAGAAAGTGCAAAGGAGGTCAGATAGTAAATCTACATAGCTAGCATTCACCTGTAGAACTTTTCCTTGAATTGCCCCAAACGTGTTCTGTCCACCACAGATTTTTTATTTATCCTTCTACTAGACTCATTATCTATATAGAAAGGGACACATGTACTGTAACACAGACAAGGAGAGATCCTGCCATGAGATAAACTAGCATAACTTGAACCTAAACGCAGTACTCTTTTGCAATAAAACCTGGAAATGGACTAATGTTTTCATCCATGTGTCCTGAGTTACCTACTAGAAAGCACACACACATCTCAGTTACATCCTTTTCACAAGAAGGAAGGTACATTGTAAACCGGGAACAATATCACATATATTAATTTCTTGACACCTAGTATACAAGCTATGTAATTAATCAGATTCCTGTTACATAGAGCAGCCTTTGAACACAAGTTTATTAGGAAATGACTATATATTAACAATTTTAATCTCAAATGCATAAGTTATCTGAACAGATGAGACTTCATATTGATACCACACTAGCAAGGCAGTTCCAAACAATCCTTCCCTTCCCTTCCCTTCCCTTCCCTTCCCTTCCCTTCCCTTCCCTTCCCTTCCCTAAACTGTCCTAAACTACATTTCTTTTCATAGCCCAGACATGCTGTTCTGGGTGAGGATAATAAAAGGTCAGTTGCTGCATGGAGTGCAAAATTTTTTGCTTGTTGCACATAACTTGCAGGTGTACAGATATATATAGAAGGAAAAATCAGCCAAATGCATTTTTTTTTATGCTGAATATAGCCAAGCTTTTCTAAGTGGAAGCTAGTTACTGGGCTGCTCAGAAACTTTCCATTTCAAAAGAGCCAAAAATCACCAGGATTTCTCTGATTTCTCACATTCCTCCATTGCCCAGCTTTAGCTGAGCTGATCAGAACCCTTCTATCAAAATGAACATATTCATATGGATATGAACCAACATAATCATTAGAGGCGAAATGTTTCTACAGCCCACAGCTAGGACACTAGTCTGTTGCATGGGGACAAAAGTAAAGTGTTATTGTGCTTTCTCCAGAGAAACACCTGATCAAAAATTCAGGAATTAAGCACAGCAGATGGCTTCCATGACTAAGGCCAGCTCTCTAAACATCGTGGTTTATAAATGCACTTATTAAACAGAACTACTTGAGTTTTAGAGCCAAAGCCAGATACTTTGATAATTTTCATTCCCATGTAAATATTTGAAATATTTTATTTTTGTTCCAGAGCAGAATAAAAATATATTTCAAAAGTTCTCCTGATGCAAAATTTTGCACAGTCTAGTGCCAGATACTCCTTCAGAATATGTGTTTTTAAGCTTTCTACATTGGTTGAACTAACTTTGACACATAACAATCTGTGGCTTTCAGAAATAACACCTAAAGAATATTTTTTTTTACATTGGTCCAAATGTTTAAGAATTTGGAAGGGAGTAATTGCTTAGGCAATTTCACTAAACAGCCGAACAGCCTGAACTGCAAAAACTCACAAAGCAGTCAAGGAACATAGAATGTGAAGAAACACCTCTCCTGTTTTCACTGCTGCATAAAATGAAGAGGCAATTGAAAGGGGTAATTTTAGTAAATCTCAGAAGATTAAATGGAGGCAATCATAGAATAAGTAGTGCTCCTTTGTATATAAAACATCGCCAACAAACTGCTGTCAAAAATGTAATGTTTTCTTATGAACATCGTTGGCTCCAAGAGCTGAATAATTTACTAAGAAGTCTGCAGATCAACATCTCTGTAGCCCTTCAACAGCTGTAGCATTGAAATACACCTATAAAAAAGATCAGATGTACATAATGAAACAGGACTTACCCATGACCTTCCACAGATATTGAAAAGTGTAAGGAAATATTACTTTAAGCCATAAATGTACAGCAGAGATAATGCCAAGAGAATTAAACAACCATCTGCTGTAATTATTCATGTTCTCTAAAAATAGTTTGCATGTGAATGTGGCACCATATTTCCCTATGTAATTTAGAGGTTTGAAACTAAAGAAAAATTGCAGAAAATCACAGGAAATAAAGGCTAGTCTTTTTTAATGCAGATTAACACATTCTCTTCTAAATAAGAAGGCATGGAGGAAAATGCAGGGAGTGGAGGGAAACTGAGGGTGACAGAAGAACGTGGTATGTGTACTTTTACACACACATGTGACAACTAAAATTCATCTGAATTCATAATAAGCCTTCCTTCATGTGCTGGTGTTTTCATGATATTTTGTGAAAGGTTTTCAAATTGTACAGTTATCAGGTGAGGCATCAATAGTTTCTGTAATATTCTGAATAAACGAATTGGGCATGGAGTAATACAAATATTGATAACAGAGTTTCTTATCATGGAAATAAATAATTCATCTTTGAGTAGGGATTATTTGTGCATACAAGGCCATTTGCTGTCCCTGCTGCAAGAACCCACACATGTTTCTAGGAGCATCAAGCAGTTACAGGGAGCAGAAACATTTCATGGCTGCTCAAACACTGTCCAAAAGTTCCTGAGCAAACCACAGACTAAGCTGTGTTTGAATACTCTATTCCAACAACTGCAATAACAAATTAAATTAGTAGAAACCTGTCCAAGGATAAGCGGCAGAAATTGTTCTCCACACTCTTAATGACATGTTTGTGTTCTGTTACATTAGGAGACAAAATACCCATTTATAACACAGGCAGCACTCTGGATTTGAAAATACTGCTGAGCAACTTGAGAAAAATACAGCAGGGGTATCTCTGAATTATAATATGTGACTAATGCACGTAAGTAATCAGTTGACAAAGAGTGTTAAATTATTCCTCTTTACTCACATACGATGACCCATATTACCGCAAACAAGAACACTAAAATATGTGATGAGAACTAGTGGATATTGATTGCGAAATAAATACCTGCAGTGTTTGATGCATCATTTCCCAGGACTGTGTACATGGAGGAGTCAACACATACCATTGTGTACTCTGAGGGCCAACTTTCCTATACAA
>VZTO01026416.1:24231-44142 GCA_013400615.1 Syrrhaptes paradoxus | reverse complement strand
TATATAAATGACACTTCATTAATTCTTACACTGCCAACTGCAATTTTCCTTTCATGAGAAACTTATATTCCTAATGATTCTGCAAGGTTCTGGATTGGGTCTATTACACTTTGCCATTAGTCCAGTAGTGCCTACTGATAGTATTAATTGTGTACCAGGTATTATTTTTAATAATGTATTTTCTTTTTTTAATAATAGTGTAAGCACTGCTCGATATACGTGTATAGCTGTCATCACCATTAAATGTTACCATGCAGTTAATGGTACTTAGCCTGATACTGAGAGGTGCTGATCCCCTGTTGGTCTCCTTGCTCAGTGTTTTTCAAAAGCCTGGTTAGGCTTCACTGCTCAGCACCTTCCAGAATTAGGCTCCTCCATTTATGGTATATGCTGCTGATGGTTCTTCCTCCTGTTCATTTCTGAAACCGGTTTTAATACAAGAACTTACTGTACAGTGTAGTTGGAATAAGAATTGTTACTTTAAAAAATATAATTATCCTGAATACTGTTACCAAGAGCTTCTATATCTGTTTCCACATCTCTGAATTGGCAAACTGTTTTTGCCTTAAAATAGAGCAAGAGAATGCATTACTGCCTGGTCACACCTTCGCAGATATGGATTTATGCTGTATTTCATCTTTGTCACAAATAACAAAGTCATGCAAATGAAACGTACAGTTACAATTACACATAAATAAATACACTTTATACCAGAAATTACAGAATGTTATAGAACTGTTGCATTATGATCATAATTCTTTGCTTTTAAGGATAGGTAAGTCACAGAAACTCCTTAATCAAATAAGGAGTGAGTAAAAAGCACACCGGATACTGAATGCAGATCTTCTTGAATGCTGAAGGTGGGAGACAGAAAACTACAGCAGCAGAGTTTTCGTTAGACATCAGCACCTTATACACTGAAATGTCATATATCTCTGTATATGACTTGCAGAAGTACAAAGATCATGTTTTCTATACATATACATGCTGGCAAGTGCTTTCTGATGGAAATATCACAGGACTTCTTTTTCTTAAGTGTTGCTGAGGAAGGAAAACTAAGGTGCTATAGGCTAACAGCTTCCATCATACAGCGATGTGCTAGTTCAGTAACAGAATCTTGTTTGATCCTACAATGTGCAGATTAAAATCTAGCTGTACTCTGCAGGCAGCCTGACTTTTAAATATCCAATAAATATTGTGGTTGCACAATATCTTGCTAACTCAGAGCCCATTTGTCTTATAAAAGTGCTCACAAGCTTCTGGGGAACAGAAAAGTTGTTCTTTTGTCTACATCCAACATGAAGGCACGTGCTGAAGGTGGAGAAACTCTGCTGAATAGTACTTATTATTTTATATGCATTGCATATATGGTTATGTAGCAAACCAGAATTGTTGCATAGCAAAACTAATAGATGATTTTGATGGATAGCGAGGTAGGAGATCTAAATAACTGCTGTTATACACATAGTAATAACAGTCTGATATGGAGTGCAGCATGAAAGTTTGTGCGTTTGATTGTTTCAGTGTTATGATTTTTATTATGTTAAAAATGGCTTTGCACAGCTTTATTTTTAAAATAAAATAAAAAACCTCCAATCAATATCTCCCAGAATGTACTTAAAAATGCAATATTTCCCTAATTCTAGATCTGTATGCTGACACAGTGCTACATGCTTCAGTTCTGGTGGTAAAAACTGTACCATATTTAGCAAATACGTGCATCTCTCTCTTTCAAAGCTTCCTTGAAGGACAGCTTTCTCAAAAATACATTGAAATTATATAGTTCTATTTAAATTTTAAGCATTCAAAATATCATCAAGGTTGTAATCACATTCACAGCTTTACCTTCTCAAATGTTAATTTCTGAAAATTTTCTAAAATGCAAAATAAAAATCTTATTTAAATTCAAGATTTCTATTAAAACAATATTCCTATTCAAAATTACTTGAGACATCTTTTTTCTATTTGCTTATATTTTTATTTACATATGTGCAATTTAAAATCATACTAATATTTTAATATTTATAAAATCTGAGTAGCTTAACAGGCCACTTGATGCCTCATATGTGCCAGATACAAAATTGGTATCTCTGCACAGGAAATATTAATTAATGTATTTTTTTTCTAAAAATTATTTAATTATGGAAGTAATAGTTCCAGTGTGTACATTAATAAAAACAAAGTTTAATTATTAAAATTATTTTTAATAGCAATTACAGTACAAAAAGTATATTGATTCAGTATGCATTTTTCTGTATTTTATCAGGCAAAAAGGAAGAAAGGATTTGCCAGAAAATAACAATCAGGACAACCATAAGAAAAAATGACTGCATAAGTCAAAGCCCGGTAAGCATAAAAGACCTTGTGTTTGATGCTGGGCCTATGGCATACCAAATAAAGTATTAAGAAATGAGTTACAGCTATCAAAAAGCAACAAAAAATGCCACTGTCTTCTCAAAAGCAGACCTTTGGCCCTAGGAATGTCATTCTACTTCTAAGTGGAGTAAAATTAGCTATTCCTATGGCTGAAAGACTGAACCCTCCTACCTGGAAAAACATCTAGCTTCAAATGAAAATTGCACAGCATAATTGCTGGCAACTAACAAAGGTATTGAACTCTTCATCATGAAATAACATCCCACTCTAAAAGAGGAGTAGAAATGCTTCCACTTAGAATGTGATGCATTCCTCTTTGAAGACCTTTACTCTCTGCGTGTCTTCTCCTCCACATAGCGTGTGTCTCCATATGATAAATTCATGATCCCGTTTATTTATGAGTCTGCTTAAGATGTCTTATTTCTCAGCTTTGGTGTAGCCCCATCTACAAAACCCAGGACATGTCCGAGCAGCAAATGTGCTTCTCATATAGCACTTAAAGGAGAAGGAATCAACACAATATCTCGAGACTTCTGAAAGGCCTCTGAAAAGATTCTGTTCAAGAACCCAGTTGTAATGGAAGAGGCAAAATATAATAACAGATTGAAAGCTGAGCAGGTTAATTTCCATCCTGATAGAATGTCAACAGCGACATGTCCTAAGTTTAATAGGAGTGTGTGGTGTATTTATTTAGTTTTAGAAAGAGGGTTGGTAATGAGGGAGTATAAATATATAGATGAAATTACAGTTATTTGCCATAGTTAAGAGAAGACTGGAGTTACTTTGACAACCTAGGTTAAGGGACAGCAATATGACAAAATAAAGACATGGTATTGACTAAAGCAAAGAATATTAAAAATAAAGATTTAGTGAAACCTCACAGGTTTTTAAGCAAGTTGAAAAGGACCTTGCCCTTGCATCCAGTTCAGTGAAAGCCTCCCCTAATTGCTTCCCCACAGCCAGAAAGGCTAACTAAGAGTTATGACATTTAGTGAATAGGGTAGGGATTGGAAACAAACCCATTCCAGTGTGTCCTACAAGCCAACGGTGCAGTACTATTGAGGGTTCTCTGTGCAGTTACGTTGCCTCTACATTGCTGCAGAACTAGAGAGGGTTCAGAGAGGAGCAACGAGAATGTTGGCCAGGTCGCTCCATGAATGGCACAACAAATGAAGCCTTCCTTTTTATGATTTTCTATTGTAGATTCTTTATCTTTCCTTCTCCCTCTCACCACCTTTCAAAAAGACCTACCCCTATCCCACCTCCATCTGTATTACAAGCCCCTTTCCCCAGTATGTTCTTTGCTATTTCTTTGATGGCTGCCCACCCTTCCCACAGTCCAGGTTCCCTTACCCTTCATCCAGAAGTCCCTTCAGATTTTTATATCCTCAAAATCTCTATTCACATCCTTAGCTCCACTTCCTCTCCACTTCAGCTTCCCCACAGCAAAACTGCTGGCACTCTGTTTCAATCGCGTGATTTTGGCCCATCAAATGGTGGTATCTGCTATGGCTGGTTTGGAACTACACACATGTTCTTTGAACAGATTAATGCTGTCAAACTTTGTATAGGGCTGAGTATGATTACATCTACTCAATTAATAACTGAGATTATTAATGTTTAGGACAAGGCCCTTTTTTTTCCCATCAAATTTCAGGAAAGCTGTAAGAGTAACATTTTCGTCTTATATGTTTGGATATGACTCATTTGTTCACAGGCTGCTTGGAAGGGAGTGGATCTCTCCCATACCTCACTTGCATAAGAAATTAAATTTAAAACAATCACAAAACAAACTAGATCTAGTGTGGCTATTCTCAATTTCCCAGCGTATGTACTCTGCTAAGTTTTAATGAAAAAATATAAATTTCTTTTCTGTCAGAGTATGAGGTAAGAAGATTCTTCACATAATGTAATAGTGAGAGAAAGCTTTGCTCTACTGAAGTCTAGAGCACAAATAATTTTATAGCCTTGCTGGGTTGTTACTGCATCTACTTTTTTGGATATATTTGTTACAGTGATAACACAGCTAATATTGGTGTGCATTTAGTCTCAAGCAGTATGAATAAGAACGGGAAAAGCTTTTGCACTGATATGCTTTTACTCTTGAACCTTCAGGAAGGATAGATTTTCCTTTGTTATTCTTAGAAGAGTTTAACTTTTCAGTAGTGAACATGAAAAGAACATGAATTTAGCTATGCTGTTTTGAAGTTATTAATTTGTAAACTAGGGATTTGATTCTGGTATCCACAACACAACATTCTGCTCAAGGGTAAGATGGAATACATGATTAAACAATGAAAAAAAGTGTAATTTAAAAAAAATTATTAAAGATGTGTCTACACTTAGAATGAATTAATTTTAGAAGAAAAATAATTTTTAAGATGAGTCCTTTTCAAATGTAGAAATGGGTTTTAATGACAAAGAATTTTGAAATGTAATATCTTTATAACAAAATTTGAGATGTTTAATTTCAGTTCTTATTTTATTCATAGATAAATGTGGCTTCTTGTGATGGAAAATGCCCGTCTGCAACAATTTTCAATGTCAATATTGATAGCCGTTTAAGATTCTGTAAATGTTGTCGAGAAACTGGAACACGTAATCTGACTGTGCCACTACGCTGCTCAGGAAATGGCACTGAAATTATGTACGTCATTCAAGAGCCTATAGACTGCTCATGCCAATGGAACTAAACATTACTGTGGCTATGATTTAATCTGAAGAATTAAAATGAGTTTCCTTTTACCAGACTCTATTTTTTGACGTTGGATGGCTATAGTACTCTGCAGGGAAAAACAAAAAAAAAGTCCTGAATGATACTTTATAATGTAATTTTTCACAAATTTAGTAAAGATTATGTTGTTGTTTGTTCTTCACATTTTCTTTTTTAAACATTGGCATGTACAGAAAGAAAAATATAAATCCCTTTGAACAAGGCATAATTTAGCCATCATTTATTTCTACTCAGTGTTTTTTCCAATGAGCTGTTGAAAACTGGTTAATGTCTTTTTCCATTGTTTTAAAATTTTGGATTATGGCTATCTATCAATAATTTCTCAGCAGTTCTTTTACTTAAATGGGAAAGAAGCATATGAGGGTTTTGAGAATGACTGAAGTAATTTATTAAAAAAATAATGGGTTCAGCTGAAACACTTTTTATCTTGCTGAAAGTGTACCTTTTGTCCATTGAGCTGTTGTCAATGACTGGACTCTGCTTCCACTGTAAGTCACTGAGAAACACCATGACTGTGGTCTGTAAATACCTGTAGTGAATCTCCAGAGCATATAGTAGAATCATAATGTCTGTAAACCATAGACATTTATTTAATTTTTATATATATTATAAATATGAAACAAAGGCAAAGGCTGAAGAGTTCAAGCTTTTGTGCCTTTAAAAAAAATCTAAAAGCTGTTTCTGATATGAAGGATTGTATTTTATACCCATTTCTCAGTTTTCACAAATAAAAAATTGTCCGTCTACTACCTGTAGAACACAATACTATGTACATATATTTATTTAAAAGCCAGAATACTGGCTTTTAACTATTCATAATGCGTTTCTTCCTTTGTTTTCCAGTTCGAAGATTTGTCTTCAGTATATTTTTATAAAATACAAAAAAATTGTTCTTTTTTTTAATATTGAGATTTGAACTATTGACGGATTTGGGATTCATAATTTTTGAGTAGAGGAAAAAAAACAGGTAAAATATACATTTTGAAGGGCTTAGGTGAGTTATTAATGTTCAATCAGTCTGTGAATGTCCGTGATTCAGCACCTTAAGCTGAATATACTCTCCCTTTTACTAAACATACTACATAATCTTATCTTAAAAACCAAGGATACAATTTTAGGCATGTTTTTAGAAGATTACTTTGCTTTATAAACTCATTGAATTAGACTGGTTTAAATGATGACAGTATTTTCATTATCATGGAAATTGTTTCAGAATTAAAATTCTTGTTTAAAAGTCTGAAAACTTTTTGACAAATAGTTTTTATTTCAAGCTGTCATCATTTAATTACAAAATGGTTGGATTATCACATTGTTTTATACAATGAAAAATAAGCAATATAAAGTTAAAAGAGGCTATTTTGCCACTTTGTGTGACAAATCTTTAAACGTTTGCTGTATTCAGCTTGATGGCTTATAAAGAAAAATAGCATATATAGTGAAATCTGTCTGTACTAACAAGACTGTCATCTACTCTTCCATCTCCTTAAAAATAATTACTTGGTTTACAAATTAAAGAACAATCCATTGTATTATAAGTAAAATATTTAACCATTATAAAGAAATAGTGATCACCTAGCAATCAAAATAAAGTGCCATTCTGAGAAAGCATATCCTTCATTTGCACATTTTTATGATTTGTATGGCAGATATTTCAAGTTGTGTTATATACTAGGGCCTAGAACCAAAGTATTCTCTGATATTGCTGTTGGAATTTGTGTACAGAAACGTTCCATGTAGGCCAGAAACGGAAATTAAATCATAGTCATAGCCATAAGGTTCGTGCACTCATACAGCAAATCAAAAGGATACCTTTTAAAAGAAAAATACATCCTTGGGGCCTTTTGATTTATTAACATAGAGACAGGAATCCTACATCTGCATCAAGAGAGTTTGGCCCAAAACTTCTTAATGAATTTAGCATTTGACAAATTACTTAAGGAAGCTCCTACAAGATAGTATTTTTCCATGTACTTGATGTGTTTTGGTGGAACAGCTGGGCTTTTTATAAGCAATGTGCTTTTCCAAGATTTAGAACTGTATTTGTAATTAAAGAGAAATTAATAAACATTATTTTGCAGAATGATAATAAACCAGTGTAATGCAATTAATTTACCTGTGCCACTAAAGAGGAAGGATAATGCAAAATCTTAGACAAACCTGGAAAATAGGAAAGCAGTTATGCTTAAAATTAACTTCCTGATAACCTGTAATAGGAGAATAGTATTAAAAGATCTTTATCCCACTTACCCACTTCGAGTTTTTAAATGCAACAATCTGTAGCCTACAGCAAAATCTTACATCTTCAGTGGAGCTGGATATAGTCTAAGATTAACCTTCATTTGACAGTTCAACTTCAAATTCAGGATGCTTTAGCCTGGTCAGAAAGTGAACATCTGCTATAACCTGTGAACCATTTTCTGGACAGCCATCCCACCCCCCATTACCTCCATGAAGGTTACCCTGGCATAATGTGGTGTTTTGTATAATGTGAACTAGCCCTCGCAGGCCTTGCAACAGACAGAAGGTCTGAATGAGCCTGTAGCACAGCAGGACTGTTCTGCTCCAAGTATTTCCTCAGTCTGTAACTTAAATACAAACGTAAATGCAGTTCCTGGTTCTCTTTTGGTTTTTCCTCATCTCTCTTCAACTCTGCATTCCTGCCTCAACCACCAGCCTTGAACTGTGTGTAACCCTGTTTGCACAGGTGCCTTGTGAGCTGCTTTGGAAAGCTGATCCAACTCAGACCTAATCTAAAGACCAAAATTAAGTAGTCTGTTTATTATTGACTAAAAGAGCTTTAATACCCACAGGGTTCCCTCCCTTCTTACCCCCTCTGAAACTAAGACTCAACTTAATTTCTACTCCCCTAAAGGAAAGGCTGGGAATGCATGCCTCTCCCAAACTCCCACACTGCCACCGGAAAATGCGAGGAACCGGGGAGAAGCTGGCTGAGCGCATGCCTTACGCTGCAGTCCTGCCATGCCCTGTCATTGCCCCCATTCGTAGCTGGTTGCACTTGTCCTTCAATCCTGCATTTCCGCTGCTCTGTTCTCCTACTTGGGCTGGCAAAAGGAATTCCAAAATTTAAAGGCTTACCCATACACCTATACAGATTTTTTTTTTTTTAGAATTAATGTAAATCTATCTCTATACTTAGAATCAGATTTTAACTGTATATGCCACTATAAAATAGTAGGGCTTTGGCCATATGATTTGTAATATTTTACTTTTATCATTCCATTGCTTTATTATCAGGTCATTTGTTAAGACCTGTTCTTGCCCCAGTATGCAATTAGAAATTGAAGCACAGCCACTTACACAGTGCTTTCATTAATGAAATCCAAGACCTAGAAAATAGTTATACAGGCAACTAATATTCTATTTTTTAGCTAGCCAAATCTGTATACTAAAAATTGAATGTAAAATTTAATACATTTGCATGATGTTTTACTTTTCCACACTGCAGGCAGGCATCTTCCCAAATACGCGCACCTGTGTATTGGTGAAATAGCTATCTGCACTGAGGTCTTTGTTACTAGTTCCTTTTGAGAGCAGTATCAGGCCTGAAGTATGTTGTTTGATCATACTTGCAAGCCATGTAACATAGTAAAAGGTGGAGGGGTTTACAAGAACACACTGAAGTGACAAATGGTCACTGTGCTGTTCACAGTGCTCAAGCAGCCACAAAATTCTGCTTCAGATGTGGCTCCTTTACTCTTTCTTTCTCTCTCTGTTTTTCCTGACATTTTTTTTTTGACCTTCTGCACAAGCTTACAGACCTCAGCTTACAGAGCCTGGATTTTTTTTTTTTTATTATTACGCATTGGTTTTGTACAGTTCTTTCCATCTCTTTTTCTTCCATCTTTCCTTTTATTTAAAGGACAAATCTGATTTCCAAGTATTACAGAGGTTCACCTTTGTTCAAAAACTTACTGCCAAATAATTGGGCAGGTACTCATTAGGAATACTGTGGCAGTGGGAAACATTGACATGAACTCATTTTTTCAAGTTCTGTCCCATCAATTCATTTTCCAGAGGTTACCTTGAGGTTACACTGCTGGTGTAATAATGTATGGGTGTATGTCCTATAGAAAAATCCCACAGATGTGTATTCTACCACAGGGGACAAAACATAAATGAGTTGTCACACATAACCAGAGCAGTATAGAGATTGTGGAGGGGCAGCAGAAAGGCCAGAACATCAGCAGAAAATTTTTATAGTTACAGTGGGACATTGGTACTAAATTTCCTAGATTAAGTTGGATCTCACACTCCCAATCATTCTGGGGAATATATTTTCAAATAAACATTCATAAGGTGAACATAAAAGATCTTCCGAGGAACAGACTTCAGCACTTAACATTAATGCAAAAGAATAAAGGCTTTTACTGAGGAGTGGTTATGGTGGAGAGGGTCTGTATGTAACATTGTATACAAAATTTTCTCTAACCTTGTTTTAAATACCAAGAGGAATGTGCAAGCTGCCTGTAGAACAAGGAAACTTGAAAAACTATCCATTATCATTAACAAGTCACCTAAGTTTAGGGTCATTTCTGTGAGAAAATTGAGTAGTTTTGGGCAGCCACATGCTGTCAATTTTAGAACTACCTTTTTTTTTTTTGTCTATTTTGAAAAATAATTCTACCCACAGACCAATGAAGTGGTGATATGCCTGTTGAAACCAGTGGTAAAAGATTCCCTAAAATCAGAGATTTCAGAATCTCACTCAAAGCAGACGGTCTGAAAAAAATGTATTGTACATGTAGTTTCTACATTTACAAGTGGCTTTTTTATGAAGAATGGGGGAACTTGAAGAGGTTTTTCTGTACTGATGTTGCATTCTGGAAAAAAACAATAGTGAATGATGTTAAAACATAACCTCTAGGAATGCTGAATAAGCAGAAAGTGGTTATGTTTTGGGGAGTGTTCTTTTGATTAAGGTGGAATATGCCATGCACACTTAATTTAATGAGGTGAAAAAGAAAGGGCTCCTGCTGTTGTCTTGAAAAGCGCCCCATTAATAAAACCTCCCTTTGCGCTCAGTGATTACAAAGTTCTCTGGAAAAAAAATATCAGTATGTCTGCTTTGTAAAACAGCTGAATAGGCAGCAGATAACTTGTGACATTTATAGCTAAAATAGCATTCAGGTGATACACCCATGAATGCTTGGTACATGTGTGTGTTTCTCAGAAAGAGACTGATTGAGTGTTTGGGGATCAAGGTTGCAGCAGCTTTTGTTTTACTGCATCTGTCTTTGGGCCTGAGTAACATGAAAGCTCTGAAACGGTATTTTTCTGGTAAGATTAAGCCTGCCTTGTTTACGAGAAGTTCTTAATAAAGCTCTAATTAAATATGTATTCTTTATTTCACTATTCAAAGTTCAGTTGGATACAGGTTTTAGGAATAATGTGGAACAACCCACTGAAGAACAAGATACTATCTTAAGACAGAAATAATGTATTACATGATGATAGCACCTAAGAAAATGTAAATTATATGAGTGTTGCTCATTTTTTATGGCACATATATACAGTGGCACTAATTTTTATTTGTTCTGTAATTACTTTTCTCTGGAAAGAATCGGTTAGTGATTTTTATCAGCTCATTAAACTCATTTAATATTGAAAAGCATGGTGGAAAACTAATTTTCTATTAAAAATGTTAATTTGGGGAAGGTTAGGGCACTGGGAATTACACTGAGATAAGTTTACCTCTGAATTCACTGCTTTAAATCTGGCCAAGGCCAAAGGTGGATGTCACCCAATGTTTTTGTCTGAGCCGAGCCAAGCTCTTCCTCAATAGCATTTGGGAAATAAATTGGTGGTCCTAATGTTATGTATTCTTGCCTATTCTTTGTTTACAGGTGCTTGCACTGGTAACTTTGTGTGGGACCTCTTTGCAGAGGCCAACAGCTTGACATGGAGAATCAGAAATTCTGCCCCAAGGAGGTAAATGAAGATCTTTACAGAGACTCCAGTCAGTGTCTATTTCTCCTCTGGGGCTAATCTCCATGTTTTACAGTAGGGATACTCACTGGTGAAGAAACTGGTGTCACACTGAGGAACAACTGTATGGCTTCTGAGACCAACTTTATTCCTAAGCGGTCTCATTTAACCCTTTTCATGTAGAATCTTAAATGCAAAACTTGTCTGTTAAGAGTCTAGCTAGTTTAAAGGATACAACACTACTTCACGCTAGTTGCTTTGATGGTATGTTACTAGTACTTCCCACAGATGTACTCTGAAATGCTATAATGCCTCACAGGGAAGTATTTTCTCAAATTAAAGTCAGTACTCCTGGGAGCAATTTTCATATTTTGCACACATTCATTTTATAAAGCCCCACAGACACAGCTACTACATGTAAAAAGAGTTGAGGAACACCTGCCTGTAATGAACTGAAGATGGGTGCACATTCCAGCAGAGCTGAATAACAAAACACTGCCATGGGGTAAGGAGCAGATGAGGTGGGTCACTCCACTCCAAAGCACAGCAGCTCGGCGCACAGACCATCACCCCGCAGCACTGGGCCCCTTCATACCTGTCTGGCCTTCTAGTGTTCCCTTTCAGCCCGGTAATTAGACAAATAGTTACAGTCTTCCTGTACACATATGCGTCTATCTTAGCATTCCACCCATTTTTAACGAAGTTTTCGCCGTGCTGGGCTCTTGCTGGCTTCCCCTCACAGCGGAGACATTGGCCTCGGGGCCGGCCTGGCGAGCCCCCGGGAGGGGAACTGCACCCCGGGGAGCGGGAAATAAGGGAGAAGCTTCGGGTCTGAAGCCCCACGACGGCTCTGCTGGGCTTCAAGGAACCCGAGGACCGGCCGCCGGCGCCCTGCGGCACGGCGCTGCCCCCAGCCCTGGGGAACCCGCTGCTCCCCGTTCCCGCCTCCACCCTCCCTCCACCGCCCGGCAGCCGAGGAAAGGGCAGGAAAAGATAGAATAAATGGTGGGTGCGGGGTGGGGACAGAGAAAGCGAGGAAGGGGAGAGGAAAGAGGCCAGAGCCGGAGGCGAGCCGCGGCCAAGCGGGCACTTCTGTACCCTCCGGGGGAGGGGAGCGTCGCCTCCCCTCACGGGGCCGGGTCCACCGCCACCCCGCTGCCGCCTGCTGGGCCCTGGGCTCCGCCGCCGAGCGCTGGCCCCTCCCGGCTGAGCGGCCATCCTCGGGAGAAGGTGCTTTAAAATGTGTCGGCGTCCGGCGTGGTGGGGAAATGTACGGAGAAAGCGGCGGCGGTTCTTCATCCGGCCTGCTAGTGGCCAGATCTTCCTGGGGCTGTAAAGATTTGTCTCCCGGGACTTGCGTGCTGTAGTTACTGACTGGGAATTTAAGAAGTCCTCTAATAAGTAGATTGTCTGCAAGTTGGGAAATGTGTAGGCTCTGATTTTATAGTGAGAAGTAGGATTTTGTGTTTTCTGTAAGCAATTTAAGATTTGCTCATGCAGTTCGTGGTGTGCACCTGTCTTTTGATGAGCAAATTTAACAGAAATTATCTGTTTCACTGTTTCTTTCACTTTCACTGTTTATGTTTTTTGCTCTTGGGCACCCTAGCAAGACATATCAGTGGGTTCTGCAGGTGTGCTTGGTACTCCCACAGAAAGTTGTTTTGAGGCTTATTTTGAACACTGACAAAGGGACAACTCGCTAGAAATGTGGAAAATAACTGGAGTCTCGTGAAGAAAGTGTGAGGGGTTACACAGATTTCAAAGCATTTCAATACAGTAATCACTAGTAACAGTTAAAAAATCCCTGGCTTTTTTACACTGAGTGGTTTTTTATGGAGTAATGAACAACAGGCACATCCATAGTTCAGTGGAGTTAAAGGATGGCTTTCTGCTGATGTCGCAAAGCTTTATATGTGGCCTGGGAAGAGGCAGGGCCAGGGTGAAGACACAGATCTTGGGTACATCATTGGCTGCTGCTGTGTCTGTGTGAAGTATAAATACCTGTTTTAGTTTTTCTCTCATGTCTTAGAAATTTTAACACAGTTTTGTTTTGAAGCTGTTGTGATTCAAACATAATAGACACTGGGACAACGTTTCTTTATGGATCAAGCAGTTCTTCTCCTGCTTTTGTTAAAATATATGTTTAAGGTAAGAAAAATATTCCCATTTTGTAAAGGTGGATAGATATGCTAAGTGAATGTTGACAACTGATGGTTCATGATTTGAACTGCTTTTCTCATTCTAGCAGTCACAGAGTGCTCTCAGTTGTTGCTACTGGGCATTCCCAGTCTTTCTTCTGTTTAAATTGTTGGAAGCTCTCTTGAGATCCTTAATCTGCTTTATTGCCTGCTGCTTCTGGTATGTTTCTGTTGCAGGGTTCAGAGAGTCTAGACTGTGACCAAGTGAAAAAGCCTACTAGAGCAGTTTTGATGGAGTGGACTGAATTGCCCAAAGGAGAGGATCCGGACTATTACATTGTAACATATCAGCGAGCAGATGCTTTCAGTCAGAAAGTAAATTTCATCAAAGTGATAACTAGTTCCAAATGTATTTAAGCTGTACATGCTACTAGTTAATAGCATTGTGTGTTTGGTTGAAAAAAAAGTAATGTAAAATAGTGAATAAAGGTAAAGTTTGGAAAAATGGTACTGAATTCTGTAATGCATGTCATTTATGTGCACTCTTACAGAGTCCTATTGAAGCCAGTAGGACTTAAAAAACCCTTGGGTATCCTGGTTGAATAAGAATAGATAGATGTATGTTCAAATTTAAGAATATGCAAGTTCCTCAAGGTACTGTGGTTTGAAGGAGTTGTCTGACTTCTCCATGAGTGGTTCAGACCCTACCCCTCTGTGGGAGGGCGTCGCTCTTATTTTAAGCAAAGGATGTTCTGAAACTTAAATAATGAGGATTTTAATGTGAAGGTGTTTGTTAGTAGCTTGGTTTCTAAAATGTTTTGTTTTAAATCCATTGGATATTTTGCAGTTTAACTGCAGCCTTAAGTTTGATGTGCTGCAATATAAGCTACCCTGTTAAAACCTTCATAGATGATTTATGAATTGTATTTTTATTACTTTCACTATATCTGGAAATTCTTTTAACCTGCAGAATGTAAGAAACATTTCTAAAGTTGAACAGAAACCTTTGAGTACTACAATTCTGCTTGAGGAAAAGAAGCATGATATTACATTAGAATCCCTAAAAAATGGCCGAGTCATAAGTGAAAAATCATTTACAACACGTAAGTAGCATAACACAACAATATTTTGGTGTCATTATAGTTAGTCTAATACTGAAGATTAAAGAAATAGGGGTTGAAATCCTGAATTTACACATGTATTTAGACACACTGCATCAATGTACGTTTTTAACCACTGAAAAGTAGAAGGAATAATTCTATAAAAAGCTCATTTGCTTAGTGTAACAATTCTGCGATATGGGACTGATGTAAAAGTTTGGGAGATTTTAAAATGTTTGCTATACTGCAGTAATTCCAGCAGAAGAGATTTATAAAAAAGGACCATTCAGAAAGCTACTTACAGCCTGGCAATTTCATATCAATGTAGGGTTGTGATTGTTTGTCCTGTGTAAATTAAGTATATTGGTTACGTATTAAATACTTTTGCCTCTGCTCTGTGACAGTCCGTCTTTAAAAAGGGTTGTTGAATTGTTTGAAGATCTTAGTATTGTGACTAAATGGGGGACATACTTTTAGCATAAGAATTTGTGAGTCTAGCCACAGAATTAATAACAACATCATTTATGGCTGTAAATCTGCTAAGGACCACAAATCTCACCGGTTGCTGGAATGGAAGGGCTTTCTAATCTTAATTTTGTTAATTGCTTTAAAATAGTTTATAGCATTACCTTTGTACACATCACAAGCTCGTACTAGCTTTGGAATACAGTCTAGGATCTGGATACTGACAACATAATGAAGAAAAATACAGAACACATTGAAAATGTTGCAGAAGCCATTGCCTGCTAAAAGTATATTTAGCAAGCTACAGGAAATAGTTCATAGTTATGCTACTAATTTGTTACTATACTTGACATCTATTATTTAACTGATATTCTAGCAAAGTGTGTACTTTTACTGTTAAACACTCCTTAAACTTTGCACTTAACTTTTACTTCTGATTGCCTCAGACCATGTTTACATACCATGATGATAGAAAAGAGCATGACTTTCTCAATTGCTCAGTAAGACATTTTCTGTTGTCACACTACCTTTCTTTCCCTATTATGTGTATCCTTCATCACTTCTTAAAAAAATTCTAATGAAATAAAATTGTGAGCTAATTATTCTGTTGTGGTAAAGACAGTATTTATTTTTTCTTGGTCTTCTAGGGGGAATTTCAGAAAATGACATAAAAACATTTGTGACAGCTACTACAGTGTCTTTTAATTGGCACACAATGACTAAAGAATTCTCAGTTTCAATTTCGCTGGATGGTACTTCTCAAACTATAAAAAAGCCCAGTGGATTCTTTGTATGGAATAATTTGACACCTGGCACCTTATATACATTTAAGTTTATATTTGAGCAATCATATCTAGAATTTATAAATGTGTCTCAATCACTGGATATTCAAGCTGAAACAGGTATATATTAGAGTTTGTTGTAGTCACAGTGAATTCAAGGAAGCACTGAATATTTTCTAGAAGAGTTATGAGTAAATTGTAAATTCCTGTATGCCAGTTTACAATTGTTAATTGATGTGGATTGTTTCATTCCTAGATAGCGGAAAGAATTTGGATGTTAATGACCTATAAAGATTATTTCTAATTAATATTTCTTAGTATTTTCAGGAGCAAGAGTTCACATTTGTATATGCAAATACTTTTAGCTAACTACATTTTTTGCAGTCTGAAATTGTCAAGTGAATGTTGGGTTTTGGCATTGTAATTATTTGAGTGTATGAACTGAATTTGCTATATAGTTTCAATGAAAAGTCAGGGAAAATCCTGAATTTGGTAAGGGTTTGGAATGGTTTTTGCCAGTGATGGGTTTGTGCTGCTGAGTGGCTAACCTAAATATGCTGTTTTGTTAGAAGTGCCTTAAAGGAGGCAGAATTCTGAGGGTGTTATGGCTTGATTGTGTATCTTTATTCCTTTAAATGAGCTACTTTGATAGTGCAACTTAAAATCTTTAAAATTAGGAACACAAAAGAAGGAATGACATAGGTTCAAATTCAGTGAAATAATTATTTTCCTAAACTCAGGAAACTATTAAAAACAACCAATGTGTTACCTTCAGTTCTAAAATTTAAAAATGGAACCATCAGAAACTAATGAATGAATCTTTTCCTAGAGTAGGATAAAAATTAATGGATGTCGGGTTTTTTCTTCAATGTTGGTACTCTTTTAATTCAGTCAATCAGGTTTTTAAAACATTCAGGATTTTGAAGGAAGGCTTAATTTTGGGGGGGGGATTGCAATCATGTATTAATTAAATGCTGTCATCATCAAAATGTCTGTGTAATCATAAAAAATCTAAAACTGTACCTCTGCCATAAATTATACAGAATATCTTTAAAATCCTGTCCTTGTTCACCTATAGGCACCTGTTCCCAAGGGTGGGTGGCATTCCAAAGCAGCTGCTATGGAATGGGTAAAGAGAGCAGGCCGTGGAAGGTGGCACAACAAATATGTGAAACGTCCTCACAAGGGGCTCATCTTCTTGACATAGGGAGTGAAGAAGAACGTGGTTTTATTTTGTCTTATCTCCAGACATTTAATCAAATCATCATGTTATGGACGGGTCTCAATGACCTAAAGGTCAGTCTATTTTATCTTCACTGCTATTGCATGTATGGAAGCAGGACAATTTTTGATATATAGAGCCCAGTTGTTTGGAATAAAAATTGCTATGCAGTACATTGGTTGTTTGTATAGTTGTTAGTAGGTAGAAGAGGAATCATTATTTCTTTCTATTTAGAAGTACTGAAAATATTTAGCAGGACATAGCTGGGAAAAAAAGACATAGTTTATCCATAACCNTTTTCCTGTAGGTGGTGCTGCATCACCGTATATTAAATCTTATTCTCTATGTATGTTGCTTACTGTGGTTATCCTAGTCAGGAGTTGCTTTCTCGGTTTTGATCCATGTCTGAAATGTTGAGTGTTGAGCTTAGCAAGGTCTGTCCAGCATGGATGCTGGATAGGCCAGTGGAAGAAAGGATTGGAGCAAGGTATTTCTTGTGAAAAGTTTCCTGTTCCTCATGCTTGGGATATGAGGGTTCTTAATGCCAGCTCTGCTGTAATTAAATGCACGCCTCACAGTGGTGTGGTGTGTGATTTGGGAACAGCTACAGAGATAAACAGAAATATTGGAAAAGCTCTAAGGAAGATGGAGGTACTCTGCCAGAAATGTGGGATCCAGTCTTCCTGTGATTAGGCTTAGTGAAACTTCTTTTGTGGTAAGTATCAGAAGGGTGGGAGGAAGTCACTGTTTCTTGATTGAGAAAATCTACATTCTGAAATTTAATTTTAATATTGTTTTCATCAAGTTAATTTTAAAAGAAATGCTGTATGAAACAGTAAAAACAAAGTAAGCTTTGTTTGTAAGGGCAAGAGGTAGGTGGTAAATATGTCATACAGAGAAAATTTATTTTTTGCAGACTCTGTGAAATAACTTAATGGGGCTACACAAACAAGCCAGAATGGGATAATCTGCTGACTGAGGAAACACAAACTTGTCTAGGTTTGTGGTTAGAGAATCACACTAACCTTCCTGGTTAGTGAAACACCAGTAATAATGTATTTTACAAGTAATATTTTTTTATGCACGAGATTTTAGAATTGCTGTAATTTTTACACCATAGTTATATTAATTGTAACCAACTTGTTATTTTAGAAATAAGGTAGTATTTGTAAGAAGCTGCCAGAAATAAATGTCCCATGAAAGCATAATATTCTTGCATGTTGGAAAGAGTGCTAAAAGTTTTTTTTCTTTTTAAACTCTGATTACACAGAAAATAGTTAATTGCCGGTTTGGAATTTGACTGTTAGTCAACTGTTTAATCATTACATACATTTTTGTGTTTGTGGGAGTCTAGTCAGCTAAACGAACTAGATGAGTACCTTGTTTTAAGAGCAGCAAGGGATAGTAATAAAATTATTGCTTTTCAAGCACTTCCTTCCTAAATATTTGTATTTAATTAGTGTGTTCAAGTACTGTGTGAACATGTTACAGTCCTTCGAAGTGTAATTGTTATTTGCTCTCATAAGAACTCAAAATTGTACTTAACCCCAAACTGTACTTCAAGATAAAAGAATACAGATTCAGTTATTTTTGCTTTCTCTTGCATATTTGAACCACTAAGAAGTTACATTTCTGTTTTCAAGTTTTTTTCTTCTGGTACCCATGGGACTTGAAATATTCTCTGAAAAAAAAGTTTAGATTATAACCTACTCAGAAAATTTCAGTAGCCTTAGGAAAACTGCCAGGCACTGTGACACTGATAAAAAACCAGTGACATTGTGAGCAGCGTTAGTTCTGTAGCATTTGTATTCTCACAGTTTCTCCTTCTTTAACCTTATTTTGATCTGTATCTGAATTCAAACCCTTCCTGATGAGGGTGAGTGTTCTTGTGAAAGACAACAGGAACCCTGGAGATACAGATCAGTGTGCTGGGTAAGAATGAATGGAGTGCTTTGGTCATACCCTCATGTCTGTCCTGACACTGTGCAGTTCTTCAGAGTTAGGAAGCGGAAAAGTGTTTACTGAAGTTTCTCTTATGAGTCCTGCTAACAGAGGTTTGTCCTGTAGTAGTATCTTGTTGCTTCCTTGTAGTTAACCCTGGTACCCACGAAGACCAGTATAAGAAAAAATATATGCATTGATCTAGTATTTTTGAAATGGCAGGCTAGACACAGAAGTCTTCTTGAAAGTCAAGTTGAATTATTTCATACCATTGAAAATCTTTGCTCTCTTGGGAAAATGAAAGACATCACAGTGTTTTATTTGATTTTTTTTCAATTCAATGGATTAATTGAAAAAAAAAGGCTTAGTCTCAACAAACATGATTTTTTGTTGTTTTCTCAGAGAAATAAAAAAAACCTCTTTTGTCTCCTCCCCTTCCTCCCTTTTGAATATCTTTAACAGAATGGAAAAGCAATAGAAGTCTCAAAATTATAGTAGTACCTCAACTTTTCTGTATCATAGCACTTAAAGCATATGCTTAGATTGTAGGACCGCAGACTTGCTGTGCCTGAAAGTGCTTATGCTTGTAAACCTCCTGAGAGTGCTTCAATATCATGCATAAATGTGTCGGGTTTTTTATTAATCCACTGTAAATGTTAGTATACATCAGTGCAGTGCAGACTGAAACCTGTCTCCCACTAGAGGGGTCTGTGTTGCCATGCTGTTAGCATGTTCTACAAACATCTTCCCTTCAAAATGTCATGTTACCCCAATCTAGTATTTGCAGGGTTCTGCTGGAGAAACTAAAAATACTTCAAAGTTTAGAAACTTGGAGCCAAGTGTGACTGAGTGTCCTAACCACTGAGCTACCAGCCAGTGGAGAAAGGGGAAAAGACAGCATTTCCTCACCTGGTTGTGAATCTATCCCTGGATTTTTTTCAGCTAAAGTGTTTTTGCTTTCAGACCAGATTTGTGAACATTTTTGACTAAATTATATAAACTTGATTTTTTTAAGTGAATGACATTTTTAGAAAATTATCCATCCATGATTATTAGATTACTTTTTTAATAGTGATTTTTAAAGGATGGTTTGCAATGATCAAACCCTCTGCATTAGCCTCATGGGGCTTATATAATATGTTATATTGTATTTATTGTATCCTTGTAAACTCTTGTAATAGAAGGGATAGAATTTGACACTGAAATT
>VZTO01026416.1:0-24208 GCA_013400615.1 Syrrhaptes paradoxus | reverse complement strand
CCAGTCTTTTGCATTTATTTTTAAAAGCCTTCCCCTGATCAAAGATACACATATAAAAAGCTTTTCATGATTTTCAATGATTTTTTCATTTTTGATGTTCTTTTTCAGTACCTCTGGTACCAGAAAACTTCACGTTTAGTGTGTATGATGTCCAGACAACTGAAGCTGTATTTATGTGGAGTGATATGGACATGTGGCTTAAGCCGGGCTTTGTGCTTATAATTAAGTACTATTTTGATCAGTGGAAAACGTACATTCTGAGCTTGCCTGGGAATACAACTCAAACACAAATTGTGCAGTTGTCTCCTGGCCTTTGCTATAGTTTTTTGTTAGCGGCAAGGAACCCAGAAGGGGCGCAGATTATCTTAAGTCCAATTCTGAAGGTAGAAACAAGTAAGTTACAAAAAATAAATAGCAGAAATAACCAGATAATCATACACTTTTAAAATTTTTCCTTCAATTACGCTATTCCTTTTTGTTAATATTTTGTCTGCAAATATAAATAACTCTGAATGTTAAATCTGAATCCAGGATTAATCAGTTGGTATAGTGGATCCCAACATCTTAGTTTTACTTTTGTGCTAAAATACCTTATTGGGATTGATGAGGAAAAGCTCAGGAGTTTTCAGTAGCCACAAGCAGAAACCCAGCTACAAATTCTGTTTTTGTGAACTATATTTTAAAAGCTTATTCTTACCATAATTTTACTCACAGAATTCCTACTGATGTCCAAACTGAAAGCTGGATGTCAAAGTAGCAGTAAAGTATTTTTTGACCATGCCAATTAAATGCAGAAGCATACATTCCAATCTGCAATAAGAGATTTAGTTGGAATAAACAGAGATATCCTTATATATCTGCAGTAAAGATTAAGACAAGCTTTATGGTTTAAATATACATTGTGCTTTGAACCACTGCATGATGCAGTATGGCACAAGAAATATTAATGAACCAATTAACTTGCGTTCTAGTAAAATCTAGCTGAATGAAGCCAAATGAAACTTGCCAGTTGGTAGAGATGAAAAATACCTTTGTATCTAAAAGTGATTAAATGGACATGTCCTCAAGGAGAAATTACTTCATGGGCACAATTTTAGGTGCAGATTTTCTTGAGGTTCCTGTTTCTGTGATAGTGGGAAAATACTCAGATTTGCAAAAGTTAAAGGAAACCTACTGCCCTAACATTTTTACCGATTCTCATGAGGCAGTTCAAATATGAGACAGAGGTCCATTTTCTTAAAGTCAGAACAAAAGATAAGGGTTTTTGGGGGGGAAAGAGCTGTTCCTTTTCTTTGCAAGTACATTTTGTATGGTTCACTTCTTCTTCCCCTGGGCTTTTTAGTGTACTTGAAAATCCTCCCATCCCCTGTGCCTAACAGCTTCTCTGCTTCCTAAACAGATGTTTTGTTTTCTGTGTATAAGACCTTGTAATGTATACTGACTCTATAATGAAGGAAAGAGATTCCGCTCTCTCCTCTGAGGAGCAAATATGTGTTTTACCTCAGAAATCAGCTTTTTGGCTGCAACATTGCTATCTACAAAAACATGATTTTCCAGGCAAGGAAAACCAGAACAATTTACTGTTATTAGACTAGTCACTGAATTGTTGGAAGAGGTGTAGGAGACATGTGAAGAGTTATTTATAAAAACAGTGTGCATTGAACACTTATGCTTTCTGAAATTCAGTAGTTTTTGCCATTTAGTTCATTATGACCAGGTTTAACCAACTTGGGTAATTAATACCATTTGTCTTAGATGATATTTCTGATCTNAGAAGGGGCGCAGATTATCTTAAGTCCAATTCTGAAGGTAGAAACAAGTAAGTTACAAAAAATAAATAGCAGAAATAACCAGATAATCATACACTTTTAAAATTTTTCCTTCAATTACGCTATTCCTTTTTGTTAATATTTTGTCTGCAAATATAAATAACTCTGAATGTTAAATCTGAATCCAGGATTAATCAGTTGGTATAGTGGATCCCAACATCTTAGTTTTACTTTTGTGCTAAAATACCTTATTGGGATTGATGAGGAAAAGCTCAGGAGTTTTCAGTAGCCACAAGCAGAAACCCAGCTACAAATTCTGTTTTTGTGAACTATATTTTAAAAGCTTATTCTTACCATAATTTTACTCACAGAATTCCTACTGATGTCCAAACTGAAAGCTGGATGTCAAAGTAGCAGTAAAGTATTTTTTGACCATGCCAATTAAATGCAGAAGCATACATTCCAATCTGCAATAAGAGATTTAGTTGGAATAAACAGAGATATCCTTATATATCTGCAGTAAAGATTAAGACAAGCTTTATGGTTTAAATATACATTGTGCTTTGAACCACTGCATGATGCAGTATGGCACAAGAAATATTAATGAACCAATTAACTTGCGTTCTAGTAAAATCTAGCTGAATGAAGCCAAATGAAACCTGCCAGTTGGTAGAGATGAAAAATACCTTTGTATCTAAAAGTGATTAAATGGACATGTCCTCAAGGAGAAATTACTTCATGGGCACAATTTTAGGTGCAGATTTTCTTGAGGTTCCTGTTTCTGTGATAGTGGGAAAATACTCAGATTTGCAAAAGTTAAAGGAAACCTACTGCCCTAACATTTTTACCGATTCTCATGAGGCAGTTCAAATATGAGACAGAGGTCCATTTTCTTAAAGTCAGAACAAAAGATAAGGGTTTTTTGGGGGGGAAAGAGCTGTTCCTTTTCTTTGCAAGTACATTTTGTATGGTTCACTTCTTCTTCCCCTGGGCTTTTTAGTGTACTTGAAAATCCTCCCATCCCCTGTGCCTAACAGCTTCTCTGCTTCCTAAACAGATGTTTTGTTTTCTGTGTATAAGACCTTGTAATGTATATTGACTCTATAATGAAGGAAAGAGATTCCGCTCTCTCCTCTGAGGAGCAAATATGTGTTTTACCTCAGAAATCAGCTTTTTGGCTGCAACATTGCTATCTACAAAAACATGATTTTCCAGGCAAGGAAAACCAGAACAATTTACTGTTATTAGACTAGTCACTGAATTGTTGGAAGAGGTGTAGGAGACATGTGAAGAGTTATTTATAAAAACAGTGTGCATTGAACACTTATGCTTTCTGAAATTCAGTAGTTTTTGCCATTTAGTTCATTATGACCAGGTTTAACCAACTTGGGTAATTAATACCATTTGTCTTAGATGATATTTCTGATCTGACTGAAATACCAGAGAGGAGCTAAGTGGGGAGATAGAGCTCTACATAAAGAGCTAGGTGATCCAGAAAACCACAATTGTATAGTGAGAATATTCCCTGGTGTATCAATATTAGATGTACAGTCAAAGCTGATTTGTTTGATTTGCTCTAACACTATTTAGTATTTATGTAAGTAAGTGTGCTGTTAGCTTTTTAGGCTGTATTTGAAAAAGAAGTTAGTTATTGGTAAAAGGTATTGGAAGCTATTACCCTATTTCTATTCCTAATCTTATTTGATAGGACCTTTGCACTCCGAGAGGTTAGAGGCTACATACGTTTCATCTGCAGAAATACATTTAAAGTGGAAGCCTCCACAGCATTCATCCAGTGCTTCTTTTCACTACTACCTCATCAATGTTTTGGATACTGAAACCAACGTCTGGGAACAGTTGCTGGTTGAAAAAAGCAGGACTTCAATTGTAGTAGGAAATGTAAAACCTTATCATCAGTATCAGGTGTATTTACAGAATGTAGCAGAGAAAGGAACTCTAAGCTGCCATGAGAAGCCTATTTTAATCACAACAGGTGAGGTATCCATATTCTAGTGGTTTTATTTCACTAGATAACAAGGCACATGTTTAGATTGTGGTTTGTTGGGATGTATCAGGGGAAAATCAGGAAAATCAGGAGAATTAATCTCAGTATTCTCTGTTCACTGATTCAAACCTTCAGATCTGTCCAATAGAGTGAATGTACCTTTATTTATTTATTCACTTACATACTTATAGCACATTAGTATGTGCTAAAGAAGTGACATCCTGTTTGATGAATACTGCTTTATGGTTCATATAGTTAATTTTATCAAATTAGAAGCATTACCACAATGTCTCAAGTGACATAGGTAAAGACATTAATTTCTTTTTCTAATCATTGATATTATGACTCAAATTGTGTCATCTTTATTACTCTGTATATATCCAATGGAATGGAAGATGCTTGTAAAGTAAGTCCCTATTTGTTATGAGAAAACAGAAAGCAGAATCTGCCTGCAACAGGTAGTTGTCTACAAACTATTTTATGAAATACTTTAACTAATTAGTAATTTTAAAAGAATGAAATTTTTAGAAGAAATAATAAACCAAAAGACATCATTGAGAAGTGATTGTAAATTGATAGTAACTTTGATCTGTGGTTTTATATTGACATCTTTTTCTATGATCAAGCTGTCAGTCCACCTACAGCTGTTTATATTCACCCAGAGGATGTACAAGAAGAAAGTGTAATCCTTCACTGGAAGCTGCCACAAGAGAGTCAGGAATCCTACATTCAAGTGAAACCTAATGCAGACATAGGTGAAACTAAGAAGTTTGTATTAAACAATACAGAAGAATTTAAGGTTGATCTCCTAATTCCTGGAATGACTTATGAAATAGCAGTGGCAAGTGTGAATAATGGAAATATGAGTGAACTGAAGACTATTCAATGCACTTTAAGTAAGACAACTTTTAATGGTGGAAACTACAGAGTATAATACACACATCAGCCTCATTATCGTTACTATCATCTAACATTTGGTAGCTAAGTCAATTTGTTCAATAGTGAAGGATCAAAACTAGAACATGAAGTGTACCTGTCCAATCCTAATTGTTAATAACAAAGTAGATGATGTTAAATTTCGAAGAGGATGCAGCCTTGGGAAACACATTGGTAATACTGATAACTGTGATGAGGACCATAGCTGGGAATCCTGTTCCCACTGACAGAAGAAATTGAGCGAATAATTGATTTGCATTGAAATAGGAAAATATTGGAATGGCTGAAACAGATTGTTTATTTTTGGAGATGCATTAGTTTTTCTGTGAACTGTGAGAGAAAAATTACCCTGCTGTTGGTGAGAGGGTGCTCGGAAAGAACTCTAGGAGTTAGAAGTAGTTGTAGCTGAAAGGTAAGATCTTTACATTGTTTATTGAAGGGTCTTTCTTGTTGGTATTAGTTTACCAATATGTTGAAATGCTTTTGGCACAGTATAAATGTTTTGCATATGTGAAAGGAATGGACAGGATTCACTTATACATGTGGTATGTAAAGGCTGCAGCTGTCAGGGTTTAGATATATGAAGTGCTGCGTTGTGACTTTTTTCTGAATGATTACAATATTTTGGAGCATAGCAGGCTTAGTCGTTTTCAGATTTTTTTAAAAGAGAATTAGATTTAATACCTTATTCAAGACACAGATGACAAAATTCTAGATGGGATCTTTCACAGCTGTCAGAGCCAGCTGTAAGGGAAAAAAACTAAGCATGTCATTATTGCATCTATCAAACATATTTCATTCTCCATGCTCATCTCCCTCTCCACATGTACCTTTCTGTATAGTTTTTCAGTTATCCTGACTTACCTTCTTCTTGTGGTTGTGGCTGAAAAGTTAACTCACTGATAAGTTTGGAAGCCTAACTTGCTTTGATTCCTAAATCATTTGTCAAATCCTTTTTGGATTCCAGTAATAAACACCTGAAAACATCAGGTTGTTTATTGTTTCTGAGCAATTGCATCTTTTGTTGAGCTAGCTATTCGTGTCTCCGGGCAGTTGCTTCATATTTATTGTGTGGTTTTCATTGAATTTATTTTCAACTGATTTAACATGTGGCAATTTTTTTTTCTTCTTTTAGAGCCCAAGCCTGTTCAAATTGTGGTTCCATATGTGCTTTATAGCAATGCTGTGGTATTATTTGTTCGCATGCCTGATATTGGAGTATTTGATGGCATGTATGTTACAAGTAAAGGAGGACCTAATGCAACATTCATTTTAAAAAGTGATGGTAGAGTAACCATTGAAAACCTTACTGCAGGAACAGAATATGATTTCTGTATCTCCACAAAAAGCAGGAAAATGTTGAGCTCCGTTTACCATCTATATGGTGTAAAAACATGTGAGTATTTTAAGTTTATTCCTATAAAATTGCACCATATTAAATTTTGATTTGCAATCTCCTTTTAATTTTATTTTTATTTTCATGCAGTAAAAAAACACAGGTTATTTAAAAATCACCTTGGTATGTATGTGTAAACAATTAATAATTATATTAACACTAACTGTTTTTAAACTAGGCTATAGCTATCCCTTATAATTTCTAAACTTTCTAAACTGTGTTTTTTATATCAAGTCCCTAACAATGTTTAGCAAGTATTTCAGGAACTTAGGCTGCATTATATTTTTGTACTTGTGGGAAATGACACATTTTGAGCATTTATTTTAGACAAGATGAATGGAGTTACTTCTGTGTCTTAAAATTAGTAAGTTTATTCCACCTGGTGCATCTTTAAGCAAATAATAAAAGCATTGAGGTTCCCATTTTTCAAGATAATAAATTGAATAACAGACAAAGATGTTAAAAGTATTAAGGGAGGGGGCCTAGCAAAGCCTTTCAAAAAGTCCTTAATAAGGACTTAAAGGTTCTTTTTAAATACCTGCTGAAATTCAAAGTTTTGACTTTCCTATTTTTTTATTATAATTACACTTCCATAATTTTTTCTTTTTCTGTTTTATCATTTTCCTTTGAAATTCTTTTCTACTCTGTTTCTCTCAGAATGGAAATGTTATAAAAGGAAAAATTAAGATAGAATAAAAAGAAGCAAGGAAGAAGGAAGAATGAGGCAAGACAGACAAATTCTTCCCCAAATAGTGAAAACCTTGAAAGCTGTTTTTTCTTAAAATATAGTTTGAGTAAAAATTGGGTTTTGATCAATCTTATGAAAGTATTTCCTAAATTTAGAATGAAACTGCCTTGAAAACTTGGTTTTGGTCTGTCTCTTCTGGGGCCCGAAAAACTTGGAGTAAAAAAAATCCGGCCACTAACATGAATACAATTTGTCTTGGAAAAAATATAAATTTTGGTACATTTCCACCAGAAGCAGCTGTGCAGAGTTGAAAGAGATGAATAGAAGAGTGGAAGCTCCTCTGTAATTCGATCTGAATTGTACCATACAAAGCCATACTAATTAGAGATGAAGTGTATTTGTGTTGCCTGGTGTACCCAGTTTTGCTGATCTATTTGACAAAGTTTAGGTATACTCTGAGCCCTATGGTGCTGGTGTTGGAAGGATTAACTCTATTCTGGAGGATTTTCCTGCCTAGGAGTGCCAGCTCTATCCTCAGGCAGAAACACATGTTCAGCCCCATGTGATCTTAAGATAAGGAAGCAAGCCATTTTCTTTGAATAGTGGCGATATTATCTCTTTAATCTTTCTCCATTTTTCTATTTTGGAATATTTGTGTGTTTGAATGTCTGAGATCAGGTTTTGCCCTCTGTTTGTTTGAATCTGTTACTGATTGTCTTAACTTCTGTGTCTCTACAGGAGTTCGAGAAAGTGTTGTATTGAACAAAGTCTTGGGTTGAACAGTAATGTGTTTTGTGTCCTTCTGTAGGTCTGGCAGCTCCACTCAATGCACGAGAGGGTAACGTTACAGACACTTCAATACAGATTGCTTGGGACCGTGCTGATGGAGATTTTCATCAATATGAAGTCACATGTATAAATTGTGCAAGTGTTTTCAGGGTATGTCCTTTAGAAGACCACTTGTGTATAGGCAATGCAATTATCTTTCAAAGTCTTCTATTAATTGATTAGAGTTTAAATTAAAAGCATAATATAAGCAAATTTTGCAAACAGTTCTATGAAAGCTGTATGTGGTTTTCTAGGTCCAGAAGGTCAAGCAAGAAACAGCAACATTTGACAACCTTACTCCTGGTAAGCTGTACAACTTTACAATTCGAACAGAAAAGGAAGGTTTCAGAGACAGTATCTTTGTGACAAAGGAAATAGAGACAGGTGAGACCACAGTGTTGTCAAATTCAGCATTTGTTTTGCTCCATCTACGTCTTGCTTTCTTCTACTGTTTCTTGAATTTTATTTTAGTCTCAAATAGAGAAAAGTAGTTCAGTCATCTTCATAATTTTCTCCTTATTCTGTTTCATTGCTATTTTTCTTATTCTTTGACTGCTCATGTCATTTAAGAATTTGAATATGGTTACAGCGTACAATGAACTACTTATGTTAACTTCATAATGAGTCAAGCAGATGTACACTCCAGTAACTGATACTTGCACACTGTGTGGCTACCAACATTGCAGAAAACAAAATCTTTTCTTCTTAGACTTCTCTTTAATATTTGATTTCTCACTTCAGTGCTGAGTTTGAACACATTTAGATGTTCAGAACTAAATTAGTTTTATGATGTTCTCTCATTGGCCTCCCCTTACATCAGGACTAAATTTGAGGTTTTCTACATTTAATTCTACTTTGGGTTAGGACATTTCATTCTTAGTAGAATAGTTCTGTTCTGTTCTAGTTCTTCTCCTAGCTGGTAGTGGCTTCTTTCCATTATATTTTTAAAACTATTCTCTCATTGTTACTTTTTTCCTTTCTAAATTAAGATCCCTTGAAGTCAGATTTTTCTGCTGCTTTTTCTCACTCCAGCAAGTATGTTCATTCTGAAGGTTTATTTCATTTTTGCAATGATGTTTCTCCTCTCTGTCCATATCAGTCTTTCACTTGTAATACAATTATATTGCTTCTTTTTGATGTAATTGTGAATATGTATATTCAGATATCACCAGAATGTAAGCACTCTGGCCAGTAACCTTCACATTCGGTCCTAAGATAATAATTTCAGAGTTGTATCAGTTCACCATTGTTTCTTCTTTCAGTAAGCATGATGTTCTTATTCCAGTTGAACTATGTTAAAAGAGAGTTCAAAGTCTCTGAACTGCTGTCTCCAGTGTTGTTCAGTGCCATAGATACTGAAACAATGGAAAACGGTACCTTCATCTTGGGTGTAGGAATTCATGGTGTGGAGACAAAACAGTTTTGGTCATTAGCTCTAAATAAAATCGGAACCTCACTAGCAGTGTCACTATTCCTGGCTAGCAGAGTAACTCAGCAGTGGTTCTGAGACTGTCTTCAGTCTAGAGGTACATCCACTATTGCCTTCCTGATGGTTGGACCCAGGGACATGTTCTCCCAGGCTGTTGGATCTGCCATGTTATGTTTTCCTCCAACAGGTCCCTAATGTGAAAAAGTAAAGAACAGTAGATGTGATCGAAAAGGTTCATAGGAGGTCAGTAAGTGTGATCAAAGATATGTAATGTTTTGCATTTAAGGAACCACTGAACTAAAACTGATACAGGAGCAATGACACAATGTAAAATCATTTGTGAGAGGATAAGTCATGGAGAAGTAATTATGGAGTAAGTAAGAAATTATAATTCACTGGATTTTCCTTTACGAGAACTAAGGACTTGAAACTAGAAGACAGAAAGCAGAAAACATGAAAAGGGAATGGTTTTTTTATTAAATTTATAGCTACAGAACTTCTGGCTACATGACATTTTGTTTTATGATTGTGGGCATAGATTCAAGTGGAGACTGAAGACATTAATAAAAGAGAAATCTGCTGAGGTTTACTAAATTCACAGAAATCACCTTTAGCTCAGGGAATCCTTCGGCTGCAAACTGCAGTCTGGGAGATTACTGAAGGGGATTATCACTTGTGGCGGGTTGGCCCTTGGCTAGGAGCCAAACCACATACACCCGCTCACACAGTCCCTGCCCCCACCTGATAATAGGGGAGAGAATTAAAGAGGTAAATGGCAAGGACGACTCGTGGGTTGAGATAAGGACAATTTAATAAGTAAACTACAATAATATTGGAAATAATACTATATACAAATATGCAATGTGATACACAGTGATACTGCCCCCCCCAAAGGCTCAGCCTGTTGCCAGCTAACGATCCCCAGACACCGCACTCACGGTTCCCTCAAACGGGGAGGGGGTGCACTGCTCCTGGAGGCACTCACGGAACAGAGATAACAGCCCAAGCGTCCCAGGCCAAGAGCTGACCGAAGCAGGGAAAAAAAAACAACAGCTAATGATTCCCCCAGAGAGGGAGGATCACGAAACTCACAGAATGGAGATAATGAGCATCCCGGGCTCCGAGAGCTACTGGCGTCTGTGGGGGGGGAAAGGCCTTGGGAGAGCGAATGCAGGCCCCCAAAGCGAGATGATCCGGAGCCCAAGGGAAGTAAAAAAGAGAGATCTCCCGGAAGGGTCCTCACCTATATACTGGGTATGACGTGCATGGGATGGAATAATTGGTCAGTCTGCTTCTCAATCTTAACCTAAAAGCAAATCCCAGGCTAGAAGACGGACTGTCTCTCGCCCCTGCTCTGTCTGTGGAGAGGAGAGAGGCCGAATGTATTTGTCCTTGAAAGTATCCTGGCAATAACTATAAACGTTCCTTCTTATCAGCTTTCTCCTGAGCAGGAATCCAAAACATAGCTTCTTGCTAACTATTTATGAAGAGAAGGAAAAAAAAAACCAACAACTCTCTTCTACTTAACACACGACACACTCTGTGCAAGTCTTGCTTTTCTGTAGACATACACTTTTGGATGCTGTTGAGTACAAGATAACTGTGCTAGTGGGAACTCTGGCCTCAGTCCAGTATGTTACCTCTTATACTGACATTTCTTTTCTTGAGGAATTGTCTGTTTTTGAGGAACTCCACATCAGCGATGTGAGAACTGCACTAAGTAGCATTGCAGAGAAGAAAGCGGTTTGTCTATGAATCTTGTGGATAACAGAAATCCCTACACACTTCACCACAGTGGTATTACTCTATGTGTCCTTGTGATAAGCAATGACATGACATAATTTTTCTGGATGCATTCTGATGACATGAGTGTATTTAAATGTATTTTTAAAGTAATACTTTTTTTTTAATTGTCACACAGCACCAAGCGCAGTTAAATATCTGAACTCTAGCAGAGACTCTGAATCAATAACTGTTACCTGGCCACCAGTCCAAAACATGTTTGATGGATATGTTATTTCAATAAACAATAAGGTCTTCAATGAGGAGAAAATGTTACCTTCCAGCGTAAGGTAATTACATTTAAAAAATAACTGACATGAAAGAGGTTTCACTCTATATTTAAAGTAAGCAGCCTGCAGCATTACCTACATGTGATACATATCTGATGTTTTCATTGATATACAGTCCCCATGTAAAGAAAGATAATTTTAAGAATTACATCTTTTAACAAATTACAAATCTCATATGGTGTTTTTATGCAAAGAGCAAACAAAGTACTGCATCAGAGTGAGCACCAGTAGAACCTGTTTGTTATTCTGGATTTTCAATTTAATCTTTTAAGAATTTCTAGTACTTGAGCTTGTTGTGAACTATAGTGTGATTTCTTCATACTGCAGTATTTTTTGACTGATAGCATATGCAAGTGTATGCACACATCATGTGTAAGTAATTCCTATAATGCTGTAAAGAATTAAAATTATGAAGATACATGTATTTTTAAAATCCTAAAGAACAAAATATATTTTTTTAATCTTTGTAGAATGTACAAATTTGAGAGACTTCTGCCAGGCACTGATTTCTTAATCAGTATTGTGACAACCAATGGATTAAGAAGAAGTCACCCGACCATCCTCAAGAGTAGCACTTGTAGGTTCACAGTTTATTAACAGCTTTTCATGATTTCAGATACATAGGGTTGTTACATTTTAAGGTATTGTCTAAGAAAAGCTATACCTCATTAAATCAATGCATCTGAACAGTGGCTGATTAATGTAGATGTCTCTTTCTTTTCAATCTAAACATCCTTGAAAGTTATGAAGTAAATAAAAGGTTTTAAAACACAAACAAGTTCCCTCTGTAGTTAATGGGATTATGCTGGTAACTGACTCAGCAGTAGTATTAGGATGATACAACTGTTCCATAAAAATTTACAAACCAATTTTATTTCTGATTCTATTGCTAATATGTGGAGGTGAATATAATTTATTTTATATTCTTCTTAATTACAAAATGAAATTTGTTTCTACACTGAAGTATAAAAAATGAATTACAGCTATGTCTTCTATAGATGTTAATTTCCTTCAAATAAGTATAGGTAATTTTTGATATTAAATTTTGCATCCACTTCTGTCTACACCTCAGATCCTGATCCACCGTCAGATTTGCAGGTGTTTGGGCAAGAGGAAAATACGGTCTATTTTTCCTGGAAACTACCAAGAGGAGGATTTGATAAATTTCAGGTGAGATAAGAATGTAAAGAAAGCAATACAACCCTTTACATCTTTTTTAATGTCTCAAGGAAACCATCATGCATGTACTGCAAACCCAACAATAATGGTTTGTTTTACAGTCTGTGTGAGTATGGGAGGGGAGTACTGCTTCTGGAGAAAAAAACCTAAATACATATTTCATATTATGTAAAAATTTTAAAAATTATTATAAAATTAAGCTTTTAAAAGCTTTTTAAAAAACTGGAGTTTTTTTCAGATGGTGTGCAATGCCACCAAAAATTACAGGTCATGGTTGAATGCGACTGCAGTGTAATAATCAATAAANAAAGTACTGCATCAGAGTGAGCACCAGTAGAACCTGTTTGTTATTCTGGATTTTCAATTTAATCTTTTAAGAATTTCTAGTACTTGAGCTTGTTGTGAACTATAGTGTGATTTCTTCATACTGCAGTATTTTTTGACTGATAGCATATGCAAGTGTATGCACACATCATGTGTAAGTAATTCCTATAATGCTGTAAAGAATTAAAATTATGAAGATACATGTATTTTTAAAATCCTAAAGAACAAAATATATTTTTTTAATCTTTGTAGAATGTACAAATTTGAGAGACTTCTGCCAGGCACTGATTTCTTAATCAGTATTGTGACAACCAATGGATTAAGAAGAAGTCACCCGACCATCCTCAAGAGTAGCACTTGTAGGTTCACAGTTTATTAACAGCTTTTCATGATTTCAGATACATAGGGTTGTTACATTTTAAGGTATTGTCTAAGAAAAGCTATACCTCATTAAATCAATGCATCTGAACAGTGGCTGATTAATGTAGATGTCTCTTTCTTTTCAATCTAAACATCCTTGAAAGTTATGAAGTAAATAAAAGGTTTTAAAACACAAACAAGTTCCCTCTGTAGTTAATGGGATTATGCTGGTAACTGACTCAGCAGTAGTATTAGGATGATACAACTGTTCCATAAAAATTTACAAACCAATTTTATTTCTGATTCTATTGCTAATATGTGGAGGTGAATATAATTTATTTTATATTCTTCTTAATTACAAAATGAAATTTGTTTCTACACTAAAGTATAAAAAATGAATTACAGCTATGTCTTCTATAGATGTTAATTTCCTTCAAATAAGTATAGGTAATTTTTGATATTAAATTTTGCATCCACTTCTGTCTACACCTCAGATCCTGATCCACCGTCAGATTTGCAGGTGTTTGGGCAAGAGGAAAATACGGTCTATTTTTCCTGGAAACTACCAAGAGGAGGATTTGATAAATTTCAGGTGAGATAAGAATGTAAAGAAAGCAATACAACCCTTTACATCTTTTTTAATGTCTCAAGGAAACCATCATGCATGTACTGCAAACCCAACAATAATGGTTTGTTTTACAGTCTGTGTGAGTATGGGAGGGGAGTACTGCTTCTGGAGAAAAAAACCTAAATACATATTTCATATTATGTAAAAATTTTAAAAAATATTATAAAATTAAGCTTTTAAAAGCTTTTTAAAAAACTGGAGTTTTTTTCAGATGGTGTGCAATGCCACCAAAAATTACAGGTCATGGTTGAATGCGACTGCAGTGTAATAATCAATAAAAATTTCAGGGTATAGTCCTGTAGGGTTAACTTGCTTGACTAGGGTATTATTTAGTATGTAGCACTACCCTAAGACAGTATTTTGCTTCAGTTGTCCTACGCAGTTTATGCCCCAATATTACAGTGTCCAGTTGTGTTACTCCCCCTCTCCCATTACGTCAATTCTATCCTCATCTAAAACTTGAAATTTGAGTATTAGTGTAGTTTCTTGGCATTTCTTCTCTCTTCATTAGTGTAAAGCTGCATTGATCTGAATGAATAAGACTAGCTGGTTTACTTCCACAGAACAGTTTGCTGATGGAGCCTGGAGTATTATTGCAAATTTTTAAGTTGAATTCAATTATCTTCTTCTTGTATGTTTTGAACCAGTTCGGATATACTTTTGTATGTGGTTAGGTTATTTTTACTATCCTATGGAAAGTAATTGTCATCTGTAATATTGATCATTATGACACAGTATTGTTGTTTGGCATCTCACAAAGCAAGCAGCCCCATTAGACAGTGCTTTGTCTGAATAAATGAGCTTAGCTTTAAATCTTTAATGAGAAAGGCTTCAGTAGACTGGTTGCTTAGTAAGGTGCACCTGCATAAAAGGGATCATTTTACTAATCATTTAAAATTAATTACCCCAGCTTACCAACTTTCTATGCAATATATTGTAGTTTGTAGAATGAAGAGTGCACAAAAGGCACTTTCCTAGCTTGTTTATACTAGATGTAAATCTTTAATCTATAGCTTTTCTTCTATTGTTTTGCAGTGCTGTAATTCTAATAAGGTGATGACAGTCTCCAAGATCTAGTGTGTTTTAACAGCTACTGTGATGCTAAAATATACAGAGGGGAATTGGATCGTTCCTCCCCAAATGAATAGCAGCTGACCCAAAGTGCTTTCAGGTCACTGCCATGTGTGGAATATTCCTCTTATCTTAGAGGAAATAACAGGTGGCAGGACAGGACACACTGATGTAGGCAGTTGCAAACCTTCTTCATCTTTTAGTACTAACTGCCATGCCTGAGAAACCCATGTGTGCATGCTGGAGATGTGTGTCTAGAGCCCTCCTCTGCAGGGCAGACACAGTGTGCATCTTGCCTTTCACTACTGCAGATATGAAACAGTCTGTAATAACAGTTTTCTATGTCTGCAGAAAGGACTATCACAGGAATTTGTTTTCTCACCTTAGAGTTGTCTGGGAGGTCAGAAGGAATCCTCACAGCCTCTATGAATTAAGTGCCCAGATTTAACTTTTATTCTCTCCAGTGGCTCAAAATATTGTAAATGTTTTTATATAAATAGGTAGTTTGAATTTCTGAATGTTAATCTTATGAAATGAAATAGTCGGATATAAGAATTACTTTTCTTCTGTAGCTTTCATATTGGCTGATGAAGAACAAAAAGCTGCTTACCAGAACAGTTTATGACAGCAGAGCTGTAGTGAAAAATCTGGCCCCTGGGACAGAATACTTATTTTGGTTAAGGACAGATAAAGGCTTGGATTCCTCTGTGGCTGTGGAAAAAAAAGTCATCACAAGTAAGGAAATACCTTATAACTTGACTATTTTTTTCTTTTTGAAAAATGATAAATATTCAGAGACATTTAAATCATTGTATGTAAATGACTGTAAAGGGTCACACAGTTCAAAATGAAAATTCAGCTTGAGGGAGCAAGTTCTGCTTCATGTGATAGTTGTTTGAACAACTATGTAACTCACTGGGTTGAAGTTGAGGAGTCTAGGCATGGTTGCAGATACCTGTTTGAAAAATGAGGTGGGTTCACAAAATTCTTCCAACTCTTGCAAAGCAAGATTTTGCCAGAATAACATCCTGTACTTTAAGAGTTACCTTCCATTTTGTTTACAGTTGTTGCTGTGTCTCAAATTCTTGCAAGCTTATGATCTAAGATTGGAGGATTGCTCCTGTACAAGGCCCCATAAAAGAGTAAGAGGAATTTCCAGTGCTCCTGTGATACAGTATAAAAAGAGGAGTTTATTTTTGTCAGAGATTTGAAGGAATAGGTATATATTGGATTCTGGACTGACAAAGCAGATAAAGAGCAGCGAAGTGTAATCAGAAAATAAATCAACTCCCAGATTTATACACATGCATGTCATAGACCTCCTCCCTTCTTTAATGGATTGTTTGGACTGTAATTCTTTAACTCAGTTAGTAGTCAAGGAGGCTCTGCACTTACTTATTCAGAGATGAGTAAATCTCTGGAAAAACAACCCAGATCTAGTCCTACAGATTCTTTTTAATGAAAAGTGCAGCAGAATAATGATCTTCATGGTCCTGAAGATGCTTTTTATCCTCAAGAAAACATGTTCAAGAGTATTGTGGATGAGTCCAGTATATGGCTATGTTATGGAGAGATTACTCCATCATTATAATGACAAACCTTTGGGATTTTTTTTCATGATGAATAATCCAGCCCTTAATGAAATTATACTAATCAGTATTTTTCAGAAAGCTTCAAGCAAAATAAATCAATAATCTAGAAGATTCACTTTTAGAAGGACTGAAAACATTTTTCTTTTGTTATCTCAGCTGTGCTGCACAGATTAATGGAGGTGCTATTTGTAAATAATTATCTGAATTAGGAATCTTAATACAATGAAAAGGAATATTTAAAAAGAAAAAAAGGGCTAATCACTGAGGCTATGTGACTTATTGTATCTCTAAGTGAACACATGAACAGTTTTCCAGAATTATATGGCCTATAATGTATTTTAGAAAACTTTTAACTGAATGAAATCTCTACTTCTGTTTACAAAGTGTTTAATTTTCATTCTGTTTCAGCAGTGAGCTTACAGAAATGATGGTAAGTGTGGAATTCTCTTCCATAAAATACATAGTGCACACAGGAAGGATGTCCCCAGTTTTTACTCTGTGCAGCATAAGGGCACTGTTTACTATACATCCATACAAACATACTTCTAAAATTTGTATGAATATTTCATAATGCTGTGAACCCTCAAATCATTTAAATAAAAACCATTTATTTTTAAAAGATGGTACTTTTCTTATATTTTAAGGACTATGCATTCCATTTTTTCTTTTTTAAATGTGTATAATTTTTACTGTAGAACCAGCTGGGATATGTGGTCTGGCATTAAAAATGGTAAATACTTCCTCTGCAACTTTAATGTGGAATCCAACCAAGACAAACTTCACTTCTTATAAAGCGTCTTTATCAAACAACACCTTTATAAACAAGTTCACGATTCAAGGAGCACTGACTGACTTTAGTGTTACAGACCTGACTGCTGGGGGCATTTATAACTTCACACTGCAAAGAGTAAGAGGAAACATTGAAGGAGCTTCTGCATTCATTGAGATTGTAACAGGTCTGTATGGTTTCTTGCTTTCTCCTTGCTGGTGAATAGTGGCTGTCAATAACAGTGCACATTTAGCTTTGTACATCTCATTTTGTATAAGATGGAATTTCAACAGATCAACACTGGAATTTCAAGAGATCTTGCATGTAATAGTTTGCTATTGTTGTGGACATACATTACTTATACCCTGTTCCACCTGCATCTACTGATATACTATCAGAAACATAATTTCTTTAGCTGTGCTGCATTGTTATTCAGGTCTTATCCTGCAAAGAGTTACACACAAGCTGAGTTCTACCTTATCTGATTTCAGGTTTTTTTGCAGTAAGTGAAGCTAGACAGGTTTACAAATGTTTGTAGAGTTAAGGCTTCAGATTCACTGTAGTGTAATAAAGTAAAATACAGATTAAATTTAAAGAGCAGAAAGATGCACCAGAACTACCTCAGCCATTTTCTTTTACTACTTTCTTATACCACTTTTCATAGGTTTTTTTTGTGGCAATGACATGGTGGTATGAGAGAGACCTGAGAAGTGTTGGAATTTGTCATTGATGGAGTACTTTGACCAAATGTCATGACATTTGTATGTCTGCTTTTGGGATCAGTGCTTGACAAATTGTTAGTGCTTCTGCCTTAGTCAGGGGGACTGAAGCAAAAGGTCAAAGAGAGCCTTTAAAATAAAGTGATGTAGGGGTGAAAATCCTTACAGTTGTTTTGAGGTAATGTCTTGAATGTAAAATTAATAAGAAAAAATCTTGTTTGTCTTTTGAAGTTTAAACTAGGAACACAGTGCTGTAATACTTTAACTGCAATTAATATTTTTTTCTAATGCAGGGAAGATTTAAGTCAGTTTGATTGACCTAATAATAGTTCCTTTTACTTAAATGCATTGAGATTACATTGTGATGCTGAGCCTGCTGGGTCATAATGGTTGATTTTTGGAAGAAGTAACATGTTGTATTTTGCACTCCATATTCGTTCCTTATCTACTCAACCTCAACTAATTTTCAGTCCACTCACTCAGAATACGTATTGCAGATATTAAGTAGTATTTTTGTAGGTGAAATTGTGAAATATACAGCAAATTGTTCTGACTGTGCTTTACACAAATATATTGGCTATAGACTTTATACAAATATGCTGACCACTGCTGGTAAGAAGTGTGTGTGCATGTGCAAGAAACAGAGAGGAGGACTGTGGAAGAGCAGGTGCAATGAGGCTTGAGTGAACCGCATTCACATATGCATTCCTTGATGATGTGGTTAAATCTGCACAAGAGCTTTTTTTCAGCAGGAAGTGTAATTCTCAGTTGTGGGATAATAGTAGGAAAAGCATTAGCTTCATGGGCCTAAATTTCTCTTTCCATAAGGACATTTTTATGCTCTCTTCTACTGTTGAGTCAGAAGTAATTCAGCTGAGGTAAAGAGATGATTATAACTATTGTGAGAACTGTACACTCAGAGATTAATCATGGGTCTGTAGAAAAAACCTCTATAAGTATAAAATCCATCTTTAAGGGAAGTGGAGATCCATGGAAATAATATTACTGATTATAACAGTAGGACTTAAAGTTATAAAAGTATACTAAAAGAAAGAAATTTTGCTCTCAGTTACACTTGCACACCTCCACAAGTATTATTAGATTTTTAGTTCTGTTAATATTAAAATAAAACAAGTTAAAAATCATACATATAAGACAAATATGGGGTGAACATAAAATCTAAAGGTAATATTTGGATATACTAATATTTCAGACAGATTATTTGATGGCAAAACTGGAATAATCTAAAACTATTCTGCAACTTTGGATAGTCAGTGTAAAGAGTTCATGAAAAATATATAATTTAAGCAGATTTGCAGTAAATAAGAAAGAAGTGGAGCTCTTTCAGGATGGAAGTTATATGATAGTCAGACTGCACGGTATGATATCAGTGTATAAACAGTAGTAATTTAGTCTGAATTCTGAAGAACCACATTAGGAAGGCAGACAGAGGACTGAGTGCAAGGGTAGTGGCAAATCCCCAATGTGACAAATAGCATCATTGACTCTGTTTGCTCTGGGAGGTATGCATAGGGACAGCTGTTAGCTGGGTGTACTTTCCAAAGGAGAAAGGAGGCAGATGCATGTGGCTTTAGATTGCATAGGTGGATAAGTTATACATATATTATGTGTATGTATGTTATATATATTATAGGTAGATAATGTTTTAATGACCTATTGAAGAAGCAAAAATCTGGTTCATTATTAGGCTTAGAGTGGATGATACAGATATAAAGGTTCATTTAAGTGAGATGGTGTGACAGGAGTAGGTGGAAACTTGGCTTTAATAAACAGAGTAAAACATCCAGATTTTGGGGACTTAACTCATTAGACTTCATGGAATTACGGGGATTCCAAATAAATGAAAAGTATAAGAGTTAACAGCCCTGTGGCTAGCAACAGAACAAGCACCAGCTGTTACTTGAATTTCAACAGTAGCACTAGGTATGACAGCAGTAGTTGAGGAGAGCAGAAACACCGGGACTGTGTGGAGAATCTTTGTTAACTGAGCAGTGGGCAGAGATACTTGATGTTGCTCTCTATGCATGGGGATGTCTGCACAGCATAGTTGGAAGATGATCAACCAAGTCTCAGAGGCAGTATACCAACAGTAGTATAATATACTGATGTATCCAGGCTAATTAGCAATTATCCTTCATGTAGCAAGTAAACTGTTCTTGGATGCTTTTATATTCAGTTGTAGCTACTAATATATTTGTAATGGAGGTTATTTAAGTTAATGTCTTTTATTCCACAATTCTCTTTCAGAACCTGCACAACCAGAAGGGCTTAAATTCTTCAATGTTTCATCATATTCTTTTTCACTGTACTGGAGACTACCGTATGGACATGTAGACAGATTTCATGTGGATCTTATTCCTGATCATGGTTCTGTTGTTATCCTAGATCTTGGAGTTAGGGCGTATCAAGTATGTGTTTTTCTTACAGGTCTTGCATGGCCAGCTTTTTCTAATGCACTGTGGTGATGAGGAATTCAAGCTTGCCTCCTTAGCTATTTAATGCAAATATGAATATGAAAGTATTAATGAAAAGTTGTTGAGAGCAAATTTCAGTATCCAGAGTTTGCTGCCTAACAGCAGGTAGTGAATTTACTTTTCTCTAAGTCTGCTAGAAGGATACAGCCAGTCATTCAAGAGTTCATGAATAGTTTAACAAAAGAAGGGCAGAGCTATTGAGTAATACAGACTCATTAATTGTGTACTTGCCAGGAAGATCTGTGCTTAAATCATTAATGCAGGCAGCATTTCACTGCTAAGCCATCAAAAAGAAAGAGGAGCACTTTTTGATTCTGCTGTCTGGAGAATATAATAATATTAACAGAAAAAAAAATGGTTGTTCTGGTTGTTTTGCTTTTGTTTTTTATTGGAACGGCAAAGATACAGGTATTTTATATAAATGCTTGATAAGAAGTTGTTAATTATGTTTATTTCAAAAGACGGGTTAGCTTAAGGGTCAGAAACTTGTACGTTTTTCAGACTGCTTTTGTGTTTATTCTTTCAAAAAAGGGATTTTGTAATGCTTCATATTTACTTTGATAACAATGATGATACAGAAAACCTCTATAGATAAACTGATAGCTGATTCTATGATATTTAATAGTTAATTTTGCTGTTCTTCAATATTGAATGCTATATAAATCTTAAGGAGTGTAGTTAAATAAGATGACAATACTGTACTGTAGCTAACAGATGTAAACTACTGTTTTTCCTGTTGTAAATACTGTTGTATTTCTAAAAGCTTAAAGTTTGTGGGGAGTTTTTTGGGTTTTTTTGGGGGGGCGGTTGTTTGTTTTGTTTTTTCATCCTTAGTAAAAGGCTTAAATAAATCTATGTTCCTATTTCAGGCTGATTTTTCTGATACTATTCCTGGAACAACATACAATGTTACAGTTTCTGCAGTTTCTTCTTCATTATACAGTTTACCTGCGAGTAGAACAGTGACAACAAACGTGACAAGTGAGTTAATAATGACTGATGAAATTTTGTTGATTTATTTTAATATGCTTTTTTGTATTTGTTATATACTCAGTAATATCTGAGAAATTATAATCAGTTTTGAACAGTCGTTAGAATTTTTCATCTTCTCTAACCACAAAAAAAATACACTTAATCTGAGGTGTTCTGTGAGAGCGTGAGAGTTTCTCTGTTCGATATAATTAAGAAGCAGCTCTGGATGTGAGTTGTAGTTGTATTCTTCCACTAGTCTGGCTATTAAAAAAAAAGAAAAAAAAGAAAAAAAACACATAAAGGAGAACAATTTATAAGCTTTTGAAAAATTTGCTATTGTGTCATGTAGTAATATCCATACCCCAATTAACATGTATAGTGGCAGACTTCGGAGGCCTTTCAAAAAAATGTAGCCATATCAAATGTTTTGTAAGAGAGTGTAGTTTGGTTTTAAATGATTTTACAGAAAGGGACTGAAATTAAGCATGCTAGAATATCTCAGATATTAAACTGGCGTTAAACTCTGTTTGAGCATTACATTTTTTACATTATTATAGAAGAATGTTTCTGGTGTTCTAAAATTCATTTAATAATTTTTGTAATGGGACTCTTGCCAGAAGAAAAGCACTTTATTCAACAGTACGTTAGTTTTCAGTAGTTTTACTGGTTTATGCTGGCAGATTATTTAATTTCTTTATAAAAGCTGTAAAAGTGTCTCCATTATCTGGAAACTTAAAACTTGTTTTGTGTGTGTGTATGTGCNTTTTTTTTTTTTTTTTTTTTTTTTTTTTTAGATCCTGGTCCGCCTGTGTTCCTTGCAGGTGAAAGGGTGGGCTCTGCTGGAATTCTGCTGTCATGGAATACGCCATTGCATCCAAATGGAAGAATTCTCTCCTATATTGTTAAATACAGAGAGGTCTGTCCGTGGATGCAAACAGCTTATACACAGGTCACAACAAAGCCAGATAGTTTGGAAGTTCTTCTTACCAGCCTTAACCCTGGAACAACTTATGAAATTAAGGTAAAAGCTTTACTAATGCCTTTTAGTATTTTGCATTCTGACTTATTGTACCTTGTGTGAGTTTATGGTAGATGCATGTATTGTTTTCTGAAGGATCTTGCCAATTACTGTTGCCATATAACAAAATATATTCATTGTGTGTTTGTTTACAGTAGTAGTTTTTAAATCTACTTTAAATAATTTTGAGCCAAAATTGTACTAAAATAACATTTCTTCTATTGATATTCTTATTTACATATGGCATTATGTGGTAGAAAGTAAAAAGCAAAGGGTAGAATTTTCAAAAACATCTAAATCCTTCATCTTCATTGAGATTTAATCTTTCAAATCACTGGTGCACTTCAGATATTACACATAGATTTTAAAATAATCTCAGCCAGATCCAGCAAAGCATGTAGGTAGATACTTCTTTCTTTGATTTTAAACTTAATTAGTTTAAGAAGTAGTTTTCTTCCCTGGATTTCTGCTTAGATGTTGCTGGTAAACACCTTAGCCTCATTTCTCTAAACCTGGGAGTTTTACCTAGTGTTATCTCCTGAAATAAAAATGTCATACTTTTCCATTCTCTTTCCATAGATGTTATTGCCTAGATATTCACTGTGAATATCTACTGCCAAAATCAGTACATGCATTTTCACTACTTCTATATATGGAATTTGTTTACATTGAAATTAGGCACTCCTGATCCCCCTCTGAACTCTTCAACAGTAAATGACCAGGTGCACAGAAATGAACTGTTGTCCTGTTGGCAGTATTTGCCAAGCAGTTCTTCACCTGACTTACTCTTTCATAAGAATCTTGGCAAGGTGCTTCTTTTCAATGTTGAGAATGAAAGGATGCTTCATTCCATATCATGTAAATTCATACAGCACAAAGCTGCAAAAAAATATTGAATTTACCCAGACTAGGAATAGGGCTGTGCAGTGATTCTTTGTAAAGTTAAAGGTGGGATGTGTGTGTAGGAAAGTAAAAATTTAATTGTGCCTGCCATTCTGGGAAAGATGTTCACTATGAATCTAGTTGTGATGAACATGATGATAAAAGCCAGTATATCCACAGCTGGAGAAATGTTTATCCTTTGATCTCCTGCCTCCAGTCATCTGTTAAAAAAACAAACAAACAAACAAAACAAAACCAAAACCAAACCAAAATAAACACAGAAAAAAAAGTTCAGCTACTATATGAGAAAAGTATTATCACTTAGACTCTAAGCGGATTAATCTCTTCAGACAAGTGAAGTTATTAAGATAATTCAGATTGCAATTCTGAGTACCTCTGTAGAACTTGTGTGGAGTTCACGATTAAAGGTTTTGCAAATTTGATTCTTTGCTCCATATATGAATTCCCTGGGAAAAGTGTGGGACATTTTAAATCATATGTTTTACTTAGCAATAATTTGCCCTTTGTTAATATACATGGGAGGCAATCCTTCCCATTGCTAGTGCCTGAAACATTGATCTTAGAGCAGAATTTGTCTCAGGAAAATGACTTGTGACCCAACCACCTCTGGCTAGCAGGAACCACAGGGCTTTTCTCATGAGTGAAGAAAAGTCTGTTGGCAAGCTAAGGGTTGTTACGTTACCTTCTCCTTTGGTGGGTGCCCTGACCGCCTGACCCATGAGCAACCTCATGAATTCACTAACAACTCAGGTGGAGACACATTTTCTACCTTGCAGATGTGGCCAAAAATAAACATTTCGTGTTTTCCTTCTCTTGACCAATTTCTTGTGGTTCCTAAGTTAATTTTTGTAGTCGCGTCATTTAAAAGTAGCTCTGATTTTTGCATAGGTAAAAATTTTTTATTGTTGTACGGTACCTGGCTTGGTCCTGTTGTGAAATTATTTCTGGTGAATACTGCAACAATATAGGTCAACAAAACTCATAAGCTTTGAATATGGGTTTCCAATGTGTTTTTAGTAGCTCAGTCTTAATTTCTTTACACAGAATCACAGAAT